>VWYK01112698.1:8395-24530 GCA_013399775.1 Semnornis frantzii | reverse complement strand
CCATCGGTGCTCCAATGCCACTGTCAGTGTCCCAATGCCACTGTCAGTGCCCCAGTGCCATCAGTGTCCCAATGCCACTGTCAGTGCCCAATGCCCCCGTCAGTGTCTCAATGCCACCGTCAGTGTCTCAATGCCACTGTCAGTGCCCCACTGCACTGTCAGAGGCACAAGGCCAAAGTGTTGTCACTGTGCACAATGTGGTTCTGGCTTGGTGAGCCATGAGGAGGATCTGCTGGCATTAGAAACAGAATCATTTTGGCTGGAACAAACCTTTGAATGGTTGGGTTCAACACTTCTCTAACTCCATCAAGGCTGGGCTAAGCCATGTCCCTCAGTACGACATCTCTGCCTCTTTTAAACACCTCCAGGGAAGGGGATTCAGCCACCTCATGAGCCCTGTGAGGAGAGGCTGAGGGAGCTGGGGGTGTGCAGCCTGCACAAGAGGAGGCTCAGGGCAGACCTCATTGCTGTCTGCAGCTACCTGAAGGGAGGTTGTAGGCAGCTGGGGTTGGGCTCTGCTGCCAGGCACCCCGGGACAGAAGAAGGGGACAGAGCCTCAAGCTGTGCCAGGGGAGGTTCAGGCTGGGTGTTAGGAGGAAGCTGTTGGCAGTGAGAGTGATTGGCATTGGAATGGGCTGCCCAGGGAGGTGGTGGAGTCCCCATGCCTAGGGTTGTTCAAGACAAGCCTGGCTGGGGCACTTAGTACCATGGTCTGTTTGCTTGGCTAGGGCTGGGTGCTAGGTTGGGTTGGGTGAGCTTGGAGCTCTCTTCCAGCCTGGGTGTTTCTATGATTCTATGACCTCCTGGGGAGCCAGAAGGCTGAGAGTCCTTTCAGTCAAAAGGTTTCTTCTAAGCTAAGCCTCCCCTGCTGCAACTTTAGGCCATTTTCTCCCATCTTATCAATTGTTACAGGGGAGAAGAGACCAAACCCCACCTGACTCCATCCTCCTTTTGGGTAGGCATAGTGAGCCACGAGGTCTCCCTTTGGCCTCCTTTTCTCCAGGGTAAGCAGCCCCAGGTCCATCAGGCACTGCTCACAGGATCTGTTCTCCTGTTTGCACTGGCAAGGGCACCAAAGCGATGCCATTTCTGACACAATGATGCTTCCAGGGTTGGAATGGAGCAGACTCTCTGCATGCTTTCTGCTAAAATGCCAGCTACTGACACCAGGGGTGGTAACTGTGCAGAGGATTTATTAGCTGAGGCTGACCTTGCCAGCAAGCACAGCAACAGAAGGCTCCACTGCCAGGAATAAACTTACAGCACTGAAACCTGGGTAAGAGACCCATTGGTTCCATTAAGAAAGCTTTGACTGATTTCACATGAAGGGCTTGGCTCATTTGTAATATGTGGGGAAGCCTTTCACAGGCACAGACAGCTCTGGCTGCTCTGCAGATCTGCAGCTCCTTCACACTGGTGGGGACGCAGAGTTTAACAGTACCTACAACACCCCAAGAGCCTGTCCTGTGACCTGGTGATGTAACTGAGCCTCCAGAGCACAGCACAAACCCAAGCAAACCCCTCAGACAGATGGTGCAGTTCACCTGGACTTGCTCCACCAGTGAATATTTTGGGATGTTTGGTTTGGCTCAGACACAGCCATGAAGGAATGACCCAATTCACTGTTGGTATTAAATAAGTGTGATTCCCGTGGGATGGTCCTGACACATCATTTCCTCCCCAAGAATTCAGGCATCACTAAATGGCTCTTCACAGAGAGCTGTGTGAATTAGACACCACTGCCAGGCCATTACTGCTGTGCCTTACAGATCCACCCTCCCCCAGGTATCCATAGTTAGCCAGGCAAAGAATTAGAGGGTTTGGGTGTGCCAGGAACATCTGGTGGTTAGACCACAGGAAAAGCAAACCCAAGGAGCACAAGGCAGGATAACTCCAGAATGGAACATCTCCAGTCATGGAGTTCAGTAAGAACAAGTGCAGAGCCCAGCATCTGGGAAGGGCCAACATCAGTCACCAGTGCAGAGTGGGAGTCACCCTGCTGGAAAGCAGCTCCGTGGAGAAAGACCTTGGAACCCCTGTGGGCAGCAAGTTCTGCACGGGCAGCAATGTGCCCTTGTGGCAAAGAGCCAATGGCAGCCTGCAGTGCATCAAGAAAAGTTTGGCCAGAAGGTCTAGGGAGGTTCTCCTGCCCCTCTGCTCTGCCCTGGTGAGACCACACCTGAAATACTCTGCCCAGTTTGGGGCTCCCAGTTCCAGAGAGACAGGGACCTGCTGGAGAGTCCAACAGAAAGCTGCAAGGATGATTGAGGCACCAGAACCTCTGCCCTGTGGACAGAGAGACCTGGGGAAGGCTGAGAGGGGGTGTTAATGTCTATAAACAGCTGAGGGGTGGTGCCAAGGTGAGGATGCCAGGCTGTTTTCAGTGGTGCCCAGGACCAGGACTAGGAACAACAGGTACAAGCTGGAACACAGAAGGTTCCATCCCAATAAGAGGAGACAATTCTTTGTGGTGAGAGGCCTGGAGCAGGCTGCCCAGAGAGCTTGTGGAGTCTCCTTCTCTGCAGACCTTCACAGCCCACCTGGATGTGTTCCTCTGTGACCTGTCCTGGGTGGGCTCTGACAGGGGGGTTGGGCTGGGTTATCTGTGGAGGTCCCTTCCAGCCCCTGCCACTCTGTGATTCATGTTTACTTATGGGAATGTATCACATCAGCTGTGACAGTTCCACAAACACCAAGTAAGGCTCCAGGCTACTTTAGGTTTTGTCTCTACCTGAGCCCACACGAGCCACACAGACACTGGTAGCTCACAGAACAACCTGGACACGGAGCCAAGCAGACTCACAACCAGGCCACAGGTCAGAAAAGTCAAACAGCCCTAAAATGCAAAGAGCTGCTGTGCTCTGCAGGATCAGCCCTGGCTGCCACCTTTCATCAATGACTCAGTTCCATCTGTGGCTAATAAGTTTATTAACCTGGCAAATTTCTTGGCCACAGCCATGCCCCCAGGGCGGTGAGGCAAGTCCAGCTCCTGGCCAGCTTTGTGCCTGGGGTACACAGCAGCCCAGAGCCACTGTCTCACATCCACAGCAGCCACAAACACAGGCTCAGCACTCAGGGAGACCCAGGCTCAGCCACTCAGAAAGCCAAGCAGCCCTGGCAGAGCAGCTCATTCTCCAGGGCTGTCTCCTGCTGCTCCAGGACACCCTCACTCCCACATCTCCTGCCAGCTCCTCTGGGGAGTGCAGGTGTTAAGATGCTAGGAGAGCAGCAGGAAAGCATCCCGAGTGGCAGTAGCAATCATTGTCACACTGGAAATCCACCTTGCTGCAGGCCTCCTGCCCTGCCTGCACACACCAGCGCTGCTGTCCAGAGCAGAGAGCTCGAACCTGGGGGAGGGAGGCACAGTATAGCAGAACAAGGAGTTCCCTTTGGTTTAGAGGGGCTGCTGGCAGCTCTTCAGAGCAATGCTTTCAGGGCCCTTCACTTCTCCAAGCAAACAGGTAGCCAAAGCAGAAAGCAGAGGTGGGCTCCTCTGCTTACCTTGAGCCAATCCAGAAGGCACAGAGCCTCCCCCTCCTTTGCAGCCTCCCCCAGCAGCAGAGCCTAGGCATCTGCCCAGGCAGGCTTAGAGGTGCTTTGTGCCCAAGGGCAGGAGATCAACCTGGCTCTCTGCCACTACACACAGTCCTCCCCCGGCACAGCACAAGCCCAAAAGGCTCCTAGCAAAGGGCTGCAGAGCTGTGATGCACAGCCGTGAGGTGAGATGGTTTCAGATCCACTTCCCTTGGGCTTTCTGCTGCCTGCATGGGAGCTGATTGCAGGACTGGCATTTTAGCAGACCATATACTCCAACAACCTCCAGCTGCTTTCAGTAGTACCAAAAATGCAAGACCTAATTTTATCTCCATCTTATTTCCCTTGTTCCACTGGATAATGTAAGAGGGTTTGTAACCCTCCACATCCCTAGCAGTGTGAGGAACCCTTTCCAAGGGGCTGTGAGGGTCTCCTGCCAGCATTCAGCTTGTAATAATCCTCCTTTCCTACCAGCTGCCAGTCCCAGGCCCTAACAACAAGGAGGTGCAGCAGCTCTCTTCCGTGCTCTGCATTTTACTTCCAACATTTTGGATTTCACAGGAGCCAAAACCAATCTGACACCCTCCTTGCAGCAAGGGAGAGGATAAAGACCAGGAGAAGCTGTAATGTTTCCACTGCCAGATTTATGGAAAGAAAATAGCACACGACCTTTATGGTTCTGTCATTACGAGCCACTTTTCAGGACAGCTTCCAGAGAATATCTGAACAGTTCTTTGCTTTTCTACCTGAAAATGAAACGCTACCAAAATTCCAGCCTGCAGAGCAGACAAGCAAAGTAAATCCACTTTACCCAAAGGCCACCAAGCAGGACAGAAGCCCAATGCCTTCAGCTAAATGAGTTTCCCAAGTGAGATGAACACTCCTGGCACCAGTGAATCACTTTGCCAGATTTGCCATAGGGCATTCAGCATTTAGATGGAAGATTTTTGCTGCATTCTTATTAAGCAGAGATTTGTCCTTAGCAAAAAAAAGGAAAAAGGGGAAAAAAAAGCCCTGAAATAACTGGAGGGAAATTGCTATAAACCAAAAGGAACAAAGAAAAGGGCTGCAGAAAAGGTGAGCTATCTTTTTGGTGCAAACGCCAGCACCCAGCAGAGCAGCTGGCAGTGCTGGGGATGGGAGCACCTCGTAGAAGGTCGTTGGGAATCACTGTGGATGAGCTCCTAATGACATGAAAGGTGGAAACTTGTCCTGCAGCTCTCCCATGCAGAGCACAGAAATGACAAGGTCAGACTAACACTTGATAGAATCATGGAATCACAGCATGGTAAGGTTGGAAGGGACCTCAAGGTTCACCCAGTCCCAACCCCCTGCCATAGGCAGGGACACCTCCCACTAGCACAGGTCACTCAAGGCCTCATCCAGCCTGGCCTCAACCTCCCTGAGCACTGCAACCTCCCTGGGCAACCTGTGCCAGTGTCTCACCACCCTCACTGCAAACAACTTCCTCCTAACATCCACTTTCAATCTCTCCTCTGCCACTTCAACCCCATTCCCTTTGTCCTGGCATTCCCAGACCTTGTCAATAGTCCCTCCCCAGCCTTCCTGCAGCCCCCTTCAGATCCTGCAAGGCCCCTTTGATCACATTCTGTGATTCTGTGCTCCACAACCCCCCTGGAGGTGTTCAGGACCATGTTGAATGAGGCCACGTAGAGAGTGGGAGGTGTCCCCTGCCTATGGTGGGGGGTTGAAACCATTCCATGGTTCTATGAATTGCCAGCAGCCCCTCTTCAGGGGCCAGAGGAGCTGTGTGTATTTCCCTCCACTGCTACAGCCACTCTAAGAAACCAACCCATGAGACACAGCTGCAGGGCAAATTTCAGAAGGAGTATTCCTGACAGAGATTGATGTTCCTGAGCTGCTTCTAGCTGAGGCTTCCTGAACTTCTCATCTGCAAGACCTAACCCACCTGGATGCCATCCTGTGCAACCAACAGCAGTTGGGGTGGCTGTTCTCCAGAGGTCCCTTCCAGCCCCCATTGTTCTGTGGTTCTGTAACTGCAAGCCCACCCTTTGCCTTCAGAGCTGCAGAAATGCTGTAACAAACCTGTCCCCTGGTAGCTGTCTAAAGCCTTTCCTTTTCCAGCTCCTTCACTGACCAGACACACTTTGAGGGTTCCAGAGTTCTGACCTCCCAAAAGTTTTTTCCCACACTGAGCACTCAGCCATGACATCATCCAGCCATGGCAGCACAGGGGTGACCAATGCCAGCCCCATGAGGATGACTGCTCCCTGGGAAGCACTGGAGCTGCTCCCAGGATGGTCCCCATGCTCAGATGGGCAGTGTGTGTGGAAGTGGAGGAGTTGATGGAAATCAGAGAATCACAGAATTAACCAGGTTGGAAAAGACCTCTGACCTAACACCTAACCCTTCTGATTAACTAACTAACCCATGGCACTAAGTGCCCCATCCAGCCTCCTCTTAAACACCTCCAGGGATGGGGACTCCACCACCTCCCTGGGCAGCCTGTTCCAATGCCAATCACTCTTTCCAAGTCTTCCAACCTGGGGGGTGAAGTGAGGTTAAGTTCCAAAGACTGGCAGAATAAAATCACAAAGGCTCCAGCTCTTGTAATACCACTGAAAAAAAGGCAAGTGAGAGTCTCAAAGGCTGTGTTTTAGCAGTGAGCATGCTCAGGCTGCCAGCCCAAGCAGTGGTAATCAAAGGGCCTCAGGTTATCTACACAAAGCCTGTACCTCTCCCCCCAGGGTCCCAGGCGGCTCCTTGCTTGGTGTGAGCTTGAAATTATCCAGTGTTGAGGTTATTTTCCTGGACAGCTGAGCAGGCATCAGCCTGAGAAATTCGAGTGTCTTCTAAACCCTTCCAATGAGTCATCATTGCAAGCTTCAAGGCAGGTTTGATTCTGCAACACTCCTTTGTTTTGCTGCTTTTGAGATGCCCTCAAGCAAATGTTTACCTTGCCTGCTTCCTGGCTCACTTTGAACACTTGGGTGATGGCCACCTCTGCCTATCTGCCTTCCTCCTCCTCCTCCTCCTTGGCCTTTTTCAGAGCTCTGTGCAGATATTGACTGATTGATTAGTGGGAAAATGAACTGAGGCATTCAGGTAAGCACTTAAACTATGCACTAAATTTCATCCACATGCTTAAAACCTTCCTCAATAGCAGGCTTTGCAGAAGTCAATAATGAGGAAAATCAGCCCCAAGGCCTCTGGCTGCCCAGCACACAATTAATGACATCTCTTCATTTATTTGTGGGTTGCAGGGGTGGGTTTAGGGATGCATTTTTGTTTGCTTTGTTCACACTCTGAAATGTGTGCTAGGAAACACAGACAGCCCAAAGGCTTCAGACTGCTCTCAAGAAGCTGAAAATGTGACACCCTGTGGCAAGGGAGCCAGAGCAGCCAACAGCTGGAGCCAGAGCAGCCAACAGCTGCAGATCTTTCACCACCACATTGCTCAGCACCTCTGGCTGGGGGACCAAGGACTTGATCCACAGCAGCCATCAGCAGCAGAAGGTGAGTGCTGCTGGGCTTGCCAGATGGGCTCTGTAGACAGGAGGGCTCTGAGGAGGACTTCTATCATCCCACCAATGCTCACGGAGATGCCCAGAGGCCATTTGAAAAAATTAGTGTTTTTCAGATTTCTGGCATGGTTTTACAAAGCTGTAAACCAGGAGGCACACTTGCAGATAGGCAAAATCATTGCAGTGTTGCTGCTACCTGCTGCAAGACTGCTGTGGGTGCTGCTTTCAGCCGGGAGTTACTGTGGGTGCTGCTTTCAGCTGGGAGTTAGTGTTGGGTGCTGCTTTCAGCTGGGAGTTACTGTGGGTGCTGCTTTTACCTGGGAGTTACAGGTGAGCTGTGCCAGCTTCTCCTTCCTTTGTGTGAGATGCCTCCAGGACCCTGCAAGGAAAAGCAGCCTGTGTTGTGCCACTCCAGCTGCTGGAGCCTGCCTGGCTGTGGCTGTTTGAAAGCCTGTCCAAGCATCTTGTCCAAGGGCAATACAAGCTGCTGCTTTTTAGTTCCTCCAGCTTGAAGGCTGGGCCAAGGGCACTGTTTTCACCTTTGCAAAAGGCTGGCTGGTCTGGGCATAGGTGAGTGCCACCCAGCAGAGACCAAGACTCTTAGGGCAGGAGCCAGTTCTTCCTGCTGTGTCAACACAGCACAGGGAAGCCAAACCCTGAGAACTGAGAGTTTGGGCTCACAGGGCTTTTGCTTGGCTCCTTGCTCTGGGACAGGATGCCCCATCCCATGGGCAGCACAAAACTGTGTGCTTGGTAGCCTTGGTGTGGCTCTGCCTACCTTGGCCCTCAGCCCATTTGTGCACAAGGGTCAGAGGTCAGTGCTCCAAGTTACTTTTCTCTCCTCAGGCCCCATGAAGAGGCTCTGGACAGGTAACATTCCAGTACCATGGCTCTTTCCATGGCTTTCCACAAGCTTCTGCCATGCCTTTCTCTTCACTGCAGCTTCCTTTTCTGCTCGCTGTAACACACAAGGGAAAAGCATCCAGGTGAGTGTGTGGTGTTCAAACTCGTGTGTATTGTCTGCAGAAGCCCTGAAGCTGCTGGGTTTCAGCTGGCCCTGCTGGCAGCCAGCTTTGGGCTCCCCAGTCTCAGAGGGACAGGGATCTGCTGAAAAGAGTCCAAGGGAGGGCTGGGAGGATGCTGAGGGGACTGAGCACTGCCTGGTGAGGAGAGGCTGAGGGACCTGGGGCTGCTTAGTCTGCAGAAGAGAAGACTGAGAGGGGATTTAATCAACGTTTATAACTATCTGAGGGCTGAGGGTCAGGAGGGGGGGACAGGCTCTGCTCACTGCTGCCTGGGATAGGACAAGGAGCAATGGATGGAAGCTGCAGCACAGGAGGTTCCAGCTCAACACAAGGGGCAACTTCTTGCCTGGAAGGGTCCCAGAGCCCTGGCACAGGCTGCCCAGAGAGTCTCCTTCTGTGGAGCCTTTGCAGGCCTGTCTGGATGTATTCTGTGTGCCCTGAGCTGGATTGTCTGGTCCTGCTCTGGCAGGGGAGTTGGACTGGATGAGCTCTTTGGGTCTCTTCCAACCCCTGACACCCTGACACCCTGTGAGCCTGAGCACACCCTGGGTGCCTAAGCCCCTGTGCCAGGGCAGAGCAGAGCAGCTGCATGTGTGGGGCTCTGCAGGTGGATACTTTTGTTATTTTAATTTGTCTGGTGACAGTTTTCAGACACCATGCACTGGCAAATGTCTCTTTCTGCAGTAGTTGGAAGACTCAAAACTGAAAACCCTTTCAATTTCTCCAACCTTGCCTCTGTGGCAGGCTAAGTCATTTCAAGAGACTTTCCTGGGCAATTTGTCTAGGATCAGGCTATTTCCCCCAGGCAGCCAGAAAAATCAGCTGCTGCTTGGTGTTGTTTCTGCTGTTCACCAGGTTCTCAAACGAGAAGGGAAGCCACCTGAAAAACCAGCACCTCACTAATGCTAAGCAGAGAAGCTCCAAACCAGACAACCCAAAGCAGGCACCCATGAAGGAGGGAATCTGTGCAACCTTCCTGGCACCAGCACTGCCTGGACCTTAACACTCCTGCCTTTAGTCTTCGGAGCAAGGATGCATCCAGCTTCATTTCATCACCAACATTTTCCCTGTGTCTCTTTTTAATCACTGACCCACACATCCAAACAGCTCTTGTCTGTTCAGTTTGTCTCCAGGCAGCAGTATGGTTGTCAGGAGGGGGAAAAGCAGCACCCTGGGAGCTAAACGAAGCTGCTGGCTTCCCACCTCTTGTAATTGTTCTTTGTCAATCACAAGAGTCTGCGAAGAGCTTCTTCCTAACATCCAGTTTCAATATCCCCGCAGCCACTTCAAACCCATTGCCCCTTGTCCTGCCATTCCCAGCCCTTGTCAATAGTCCCTCCCCAGCCTTCCTGCAGCCCCCTTCAGATCCTGCAAGGCCACTCCAAGCTCTCCTCTCTTCTCCAGGCTGCAGAGCCCCAGCTCCTTAGCTTGCTCTCACATCAGAGCTGCTGCAGCCCTCTGAGCATCTTTGTGGCCTCCAGCCTTGCTTTCCTCCCTGGGGATGAGTAGAGCCTTCCTGTATTGCCTGCCCAAGAGCATTCAAGGCAGGCAAGACTGGAAGCTAATTGTGCCCTTCCAAACCTCTGGCAGACCCTTCTCTCACAGCAGTCACTGATAATCCTGTCACAGAATGTCTTTGGACATGGATGGAGAGGTGAAAGGGACCAAAGCTGGAGATCAGTCCCTGGCTGACAATTGCAGCAGTATGAGAAGCAGGGGAAGAGGAAGCAGCAAGCTGGGCAAGGAGGAGAAGTGATGAAGCATGTTCAAAATGTGATTGTCAAGCAGTGGTGGAAGACTCTGATCTTCTGCCAGGGCTGCAGCATCTGTCTTAGAAAGCTGAAAGGAGCAAGGTGGAAGGAGTCTTGCAGCCAACTGTCACCCCCAGACCACTCTTGCAAGAGTATGTTTGGGAACTTCTCAAAGCTTAGCAATAACTCTGTCCCCTGAAGAGGTGCTGCTGGCAATTCATAGAACCATGGAATGGTTCCAACCCCCCACCACAGGCAGGGACACCTCTCACTAGTACAGGTTGCTCAAGCCCTCATCCAGCCTGGTCCTGAACACCTCCCTGGGCAACCTGTGCCAGTGTCTTGCCACCCTCACTGCAAAGAGCTTCTTCCTAACATCCAGTTTAAATCTACTTTAAATCATAGAATCATAGAATGATAAGGTTGGAAGGGACCTCAAAGATCATCTAGTTCCAACCCCCTGCCAGAGGCAGGGACACCTCCATCATTCTGAATCATCTCTTGGGCAAAGCATGGCAAAGTATTGGGCACCAGCAGAAGGTCAACAAGCCACATGGCACCACCTACCCCTCCCTGGCACAAATCTGGGCTCTGTGTCACCACTTGGATAGCTTCTAGGCAGACCTCCTTGATCTCAGAGGGAGAAGGGAGCCTTCTGCCAAGCTCCCCGTGGCTCTGCCAGCAAAACATTTTCCTCAGTTTCACTCACAAAGAACTTCAAGAGCAAACTTAACTTTCCCCCACAAAAATAATTTCATCATTTTGTGTGGCATTAACACCCTGCTACTTCTATATGTTATCTATATTTTTCTTGTTGACATTCAACCAATTCAGAGCTAAAAATCCATCCTGCACTTTTTCTAGGGTCGTAAATCATAAAAAAGGTTATATTTTATGAAAGCTGAAGCTGAGAAGTAAACAGCATATTTGTATCAAAAGAGTTTCATCTATTAAGCAGCAATGACAGGGCCCTCTGGGCCAAAATCTAGTTTTCTTACTTAAAAAGCTTAGTTCTTTTGTAGACTCCTGCAGGGACCTATAACAGTTGGAATTGGGTTTTTTATGCCTTTGAGGCCTCCAAATGAATGTTACAGTTTCCCATTATTTTCTTTTTTTCCTTTGGAGGGAGCGAGGCTACCTGCTTATTGCCTAAAACCTGCACCCTGCCACTGCTCTGCTGCAAAATCTTTCTTCCAGCCTCACAGGAGAGCAGGCATCCTCGGCACTGCCTTTCCATCTCTCCCAGCGCAGGGGAAAACAGCGCAGGAAAGAAATGCAGCCTGTAATTGTGGGCAGCAGCTATTCAAAATGTGTGCATTTGTGAGAGTGCTGAAATTGCCTCTGAAGAGCGGGAGCCTGCCAAGACCTCCTTGTGCCCACTTGGTAGGCTGCAAACACCTCTGCTTGTATGGAGGTACTCACATGGCAGCACTTGCAGAGGAAGCCTCAGTGCCCAGGAGCTGGCAGGCAAGAGGAGCTCCTCTGCTGGCTGAGACCTTACCTCAGTGGCAGCCACTTGGTCCTTTCCAGCAGCTGGTAGCTTGGAGGGTCTCAGCTTCTGTGTCTCTGTCTCCCACTCCTGAAAGTGCCTCCCCATTGCACCTGGAGCTGCCAGGACAAACCATTGGGAGCCACTAAAACACCCAAAGTGCTGCCAGCGGCTTCCAAGAGACTGCTCAGAGTGCAGAGCAGTAAGCACCTGCGAAACAGCCTGGGCAGCAGCAGCAGCCTGGGCAACAACAGCCCCTGCATGCACCGACTTCCCCCAGTCTCACCAAGCAAACCAGCTCATTTACACCGGGGCAGAGCCCTCCTAGGTGCAACCCAACCCATCCCGAGTTGCACCAAGGCTGAATTTGGCTCAGCACCCACCGTGGCGGATGCCTGACTGGCTGCAGGCGCCGGCACTTTGCCATGCTGTACATGTGAGATGAAGGCATCAGTCTGCATCTTTCTTCTCATTAAAACGTTGCTATTAGCCCACCTTCAGCTATTAGAAGATGATAGACCTGACCCCTTTTGAATGGTGTAATTTCCAGCCATGGATATCTCTATATTACTCTCTGATTACATCACAAGCATGAGCTCAGAGTCAGCAAATTTAGCACCTCTAAACTAGCGGAATAATCACTAACAATTAACAAAATGATACATCCGAGTCGCAGTAATCTTTTTAGCCACTTTGAACATATATTTGTTCTTTTGATGTCCTGTGTGAATAGGAGTGCTTTATCTGACTGATGATGGGCTAAACAATGGTTCAGAGTTGTAATATAGAACTCAATTTGCTGGAACTATCATCTGAAAGGCCTGGACAATTTATTGAGCACTGCAGATGAAAGAAAAGGGGGGAAATTTTTTGTCTTTTTTTTTTTTTCCCTTAAAACTGACCACTTCTAAAATGAAGAAAATAGAGCAGTAAAGGGTATTGTAATATACTTTAATCTTCCTTAATGTAGAAAAATATGAAATGCCATTAAAGCCTCCTTTGAAATGGATGTGTCCGCGTGGCTCGAGCACCAAAACCCAGTTAATGAATCTATTGTTAAAGCAAACAAACAGGGAAGCAGCAGAGGAGGAGTGAGCTGCGCTTTGTGCTGACCAACTCGGAAGATGAAAGCAAAGAAAAATTAAAGTTAAATTCATATAAATATTACAGCTAAGGAAAACAGATCCAAGCATTAAAAAAAAAAAGAGGAGACAAACAGCGGAAAGGTAAAGGCTGAATTCTTGCTCAATTCACAAGCCACAACAGGGAGAGATTGTTATTATTATTTTCTTTTCTCGTTGGTAGAAGAGCAAAGTCAGGCAAGATGAAAGCTTTTCAAGGGGCACAATAATTAACATTTTAAAAGGTTTTAGCAATAAAATAATGATTCCACAATAAGAGCAATTGAATCATTTTGTTTGAGAAATGGAAGCGATTGCCGGCGTTGGTTTGCAAGGAGCAGCGTCCGCAGCTTGGGTAAGGACTATCAAATCGTATTCCCCCATTAGCAGTTGGGGGGAGGCTTTTCACACTCACTCAGCGCTCAGGGAAGAGATGTCACCAGCATTTGTCTGCCTAAACGATGGTGCCTGGTGCTGCATTTTTCATGCACGTGCCCCTGTTTACAGTATGAATAACTACTGCTGATAGATGTCAGGCAGAGCAGGTACCAAACGCACTTGGGACCAGCAGCCTTTAGCACCTGAGCAGTGTATTGGACTGGGTGAGCTAAAGGCCTCTTACAAGCAGAACAATCCTGTGCTTCATGCAGGAGACACAGCAGCACCCAGAGCCCTCAGCATGGGGCTGGCCACGCTTTTATGTCACACAGCAGCACCTGGCAGTGCGTTGCTGCTGATGTCTCTCATATACCTCTGATGATGTTGGGGAGGGAGATGTTTCCTGAAGTCTGGAATGGTCCAGCTGAGCTCACCACTCGCACATCAAGCCAATGTCTTCCTGAGTAGAAGGAGTGGAGACCTAATGCTTCCCTTCTCCTTGCCTGGGATGGGAAAAGTGAAGAATGTTTGTATGGATACAAAGCATCTGGGCTTCCTTGGGAGCTGCCTGGAGGGGACCTGGCTCTTTGCTGCCTGCTTTGGATCCTGAACAGTGAAGCACGCAGTCTTCATGCAAGGAGTGTCTCACAGGGCTGGAATGCAATGCACAGGGAAAGAGCTTTCCCTGCTGAGCTCAGTGGAAAGACCTGCCTCAATTCCAGTGGGTGCAAACTCAGACTCATCTCATCTGAAAAAGATAATATACCTACACATATGCATAGAAATCCTTCAAGCAGCTAACTCACAGAACCACAGAATGCATCTGGCTGGAAGAGACCTCCAAGCTCATCCAGTCCAACCCTCAACACAGCACAGAAGGGTCACCACTAAACCAAGTACCAGGTCCACACACTGCTTAAACAGCCCCAGGGACTCCAGCACTGCCCTGGGCAGCCCGTTCCAATGTTTGAGAACCCTTTCAGTGATGAATTATTTCCTGATATCCAGCCTGAGCCTTCCCTGGTGCAATGTATGCAAGATCCAGCTTCACTCCAGCCCGGGTCCAGGAGAGAATGACAGGGCCCTAGCCCTGCAGACCTTAAGCAGCAATGAAATCATGCCATAGCCCCAGTGAGCAAGCTGTAGATCATCTCAGCCAGACTACCCATGGAACCATCCCTATCTAATTTAGATGACAGCTCCACTGCAGCATGGGCTTGCTGTGTGCCTAATGAATTTGAATTTCCAGCCCATATATTTTACCTTTCCCATTGCATTAGTTCTTTGGTGTCCACACACCAAATAAACATCTCCAAGATAATGATCATGCACTGGTCTGCTTTCTCTCTCTGTGCTGATCAGGAGGTGAGAGGAGAAGGGGCTCTGGGAGCTGACAGTGGCCTGTGCTCTTTTTCTGACTCCCCCCCCTCCACGTGCATTGTTCAGAATTGGGCTATTTCAATTTTCCCTTTAAAACTGCGAGCGTTAACTCTCAGAGGTGGGAGCTGTGTAGGAAGAAGCTGCCAGGTAACAGATGTATCTGTTAAAGTTGCTGCTTGAGTGTGGACAGTAATAGGATTTCCAGAAATGAACTGCTATTTGGTGAGGCACTAACACAGAAATGTACAATGGGAAATGAGAGCTTGAACTTTGCTTCTCCCGGAGAATTGAAGCCTCTGTTTCAAAGAAAAAGGATTTGAAAACAGCCCATTTTCCATTGCTTAGCCTTTAACTTACATTTAATAACACCAACAATTTTTTGCTTTGTCTCAGCCAGCAGAAGGCCAACATTTCCTAGGACACCTTCAGCCTGGCTGGATCCTCATATCCGTGTCCCTGCCCACATCCATCTGCCTGTATCCCTCTCTTTTGCCCACGAGAGCTCAGGGTGAGGTGGTGGTGCTGTGTGAACAGTATTTCCTTTGACAGGGTTACAGCAAGAGCACTTTTCCTTCCCACCTGGCCACTGTGAAATAGCTTTGTAGTTCTTAGGGCAGGAGAAAAGGTTTGTCCTGCACTCTAACCTAAAAAAAAAAAGGCCACATCCATTAAAGGCAACAGCTTGGTGAAGGCTAAAGGTTAGGTCCAGGGAGTGACCGCAAAGGTTTTACATGATGCTGAGGGTGCTGCAGAGCTCCTGACCTCCACCAGTCCACCCAGACCTTTGTGGCCTCTCACCTGGCCCTGAAACACAGCACTGACTGAAAAGGTCTCCCTGCTGCCCAGAGAGGATTCATTTCTCCTTCATGATCTGGCCTTTGGAGGGTATCTTGTATCTTGCGCCCTGAAAAACTTTCAATCTGTGAAACTGATGATTAGAGGATCTTCACTCTTCCCTTCTCTCTGTATTTTAAACAACAACAACAAAAAATCACATAAGAAAAATTATAAAACAAATCCAAAACCAACCAACCAACCAACAAGCAGTGAGCTGGTTGTGTCGTTCTGAATGCAAAGGCAGTGAATTCATTTTAAAATCATTAAATAAAATAAACCACTGAACTTTTAAGATGCGTCACAGTGTGGTAGAGCGAGGCAGTGAAGTCACTCAGGCAGATGTGTTCCGGCGTGAGGAGGGAATGCTCAGCCACTGGGTTTATTCCGTAGCAAAGCTGCGATGCCTGCTACCCCCTTGTGCTTTCTGGGGGTCAGGCTTCCCGTGCCCACCCTGCGCTCCGTGCTGAGTACTCCTTGGCACCTGGCTGCCATCCTAGCAGCTAAAACCAGAGGGGTTTAACACAACCCCCGACCCCGTAGCAGGGCTCGTTAACCCGCGGCGCCAGCGAGGGCCGGGATCGGCTCCCTCGTTCCCTGCTCGCTTTCCCGTGCTGAGTGCTGCCACTCTGGGAAGGGACATTTCCCGTGGCAGCCTTCCTGTGACACGTTAGCAGCCAGTCCCTGCTTGGCCCAGGGGCCGTTTGCAGCCCAGCACTTGCCTCGTTTTTCTCCCGTTAGCTTTCTAATTCTCCTCTTCACCCCGAGTCAGCTGCAAAATTCACTTAAGGCTGGTTAAAAAGAGCAAGAGCAAGGGAGCAGCACCTGGTAGCAGGGCACATATTTCCAAACATTTCCATTTGCTTCTTGGTCGAGGTTGCTTGCCTCGTTCTGTGCAACTATCTTGAGCTTTCTTAAATGTTAGCATGGCTGCAAAAGACAGCAGATGCCCTCAGGCCACATCAACAGCCACTCATTTTTCTAATATATATATAAAATAAAGAAATATTCTATTATATATATAATATATATTCTTATATATATATATAAAAAAAGAAAGAAAGAGAGGAATAGAAAGAGAAAGAGAGAGAGAGAAAAGAAAGAGAGAAAGAGAGAA
>VWYK01112691.1:2993-17176 GCA_013399775.1 Semnornis frantzii | reverse complement strand
TTTTAATTTACCCCCCTTCCCCTTTTTTTTTTTTTTTAAATCCGTTATTAAAAGGAAATGGGCCTTGTTGCCCCCACAAATGCCACAACAGAGAGATAGCAAACATCAGCAAAGTGTCCACCTGCACAAGATATATAGCTTTTAATTTCCTTTGTTGATTCCAGAGCTTGCTTTTCTGCTTTCTCAGTGTCACTACTAGAAACAATGACATCAGTGTTTTAGAAACAGCAGCTGATACAGCTACTCCTTCCCACCCACCACAGAGCCTCAAAAGCACAATACCACAAAGAAGATCCATCAGTTGGTTAGACATACAACATGAAATAATGCTTTAAACCGAACAGCTTCTCAGTAAGTTCACGATCACAATCACCTGTCAGCACAACACACACACAATTTCCTTAGTGCCAAACATACAAAGCAAGACACTTAAGCGAAGATGAAGCAGCCAGGCAATGATCTGTTACCTTTTCCTCTGCATAAAGGTACACAGAACTAGAGACACACAGAGCACAAACCTATAGGTTATACCAACACACTATGCTTGTCAAGTCAACGCCACACTGCTGCAGCCTTCTACAGCTCATCAATAGCTGAAGTGATGTTTGGATCAGTTTGCAATTTTATGGACAGTTTCTAAAATGAAGTGAAAGCATATGAACTCAGCTGGTGTAAATCAGCATGACTCCCATCAACTTTCAGAATGTTCTGCCAGCTGATATCAGCCTAAGATAGCTCTCCTTTGCTTAACAGGGGAACTTACAATGAGAGGTGTTGGTTTTTTCCATGTTAATTACAAAGTTAACACTCTCATCTGCAAACAGAGCATTATCATGTAGATTGTCACCCTTTTATGCAGGTGCAGTGGATACTATGAAAACTGAAGATGATGCTAGCATGTGTAACTGATGTACAAATCTCAAAAGTCAACTTTCTTACCGTCCAGTTTATTATTGCTCATTTACTTTTTTGGCATTTCACTTAGGTTAGCCAATAGTCAATCTAAACAAAACATTTATTTTATTAGTGCACACAAAGTTCTCCAGGATGTCATCTATGGAAAAAGGCTTATGTGTCCAAACTGAGGACAGAGCAGAAGACGTATTCGTATTAGAAGGAAGCATTTCTATTAAAGTGAAAGACGTAAATGGATTTGAAACCTGTTGAGCTTCCCCTTAGGACAAATTTCAAGGCTAAAAGAACCAGTGTTGATTTGGATGATACCCTAAAAATTTCACTGAGGGTGCTACTTACTAAATGTTCTGCAAAACCTAAGGGTCTGTGTGCTGTCAAAGGTGGTCTGGGAGTAACCTACGTATGCAGGTGACACCTGGTAACTACTAACATTGCAATGGTTGGCTGCTTGCTGACTGTGAGGATGAAAACTGTCTACTCCCTAGCCATACTTGCAAAACCATTCACTCCCCAACATATAGACAGGAGTGCAACTACTAAGTTAAAACTAAAGGACAGTCTTCTCCAGTGACCCTAGGGTGCATTAAAAATGAGTGATACTCAATGACAGAATACTCAAACCAGCACATAGGTCCACTGCCATTTGTAACTAAGATTTATGATGAGATTTATGTGGTATGGCAGTTCAGCCTTGTTTAAAAAATATTGCAGTTGCCATGTGATTTGCTAAAAAAAGCGCCCTAAAACAGAAAAGGCAATTCAAATGCTGGAAGATATAAGCCGTAGAGGCATACAAACCCTTTCCTGCTGGTGGCCAGTTAGTTTTTGTAGGAGGGATGCCATGAAGAGATAGAGCACCAACTGACTCTGCAGACCAAAAAAATCCTCTGGAAAAGTTTGCTTACATTTATAGCCAAATCCTCTTAGTTTGACTGGGTTCAGGACATCATTATATATGACAACACAAATACCCATCTTTTTATGACTTCCACGAGAAATTAAAAGAGACCTCTCATTTTCATGTAGAAACCTAATTTCTGTAAGGTGCTCAATTGAGAGTCAAAAAGACTTAGTATCAGTACTAAGGCCATCAGAAGGCTGTTTTGGCACCAATATTTGCCCATTAAAGAGTAAACAGCCACCAGACATTAACAACTTGCAATCTGTGCAGGATGCTAACTGTTAACCTCAGTGGGTAAAGTGAATATTATTACTTTCTGTAAGGTCCCAGGGACTTCTTGCTCACTTGTTTGTATGTATCTGAAACTTCAGCATCAAGGCTCCCTCCAGGGTCAGAGTGAAAACAAAATCCCTTGAGAGCGACTCATTTCTTTCTTCAGTTCTAGCCGCGAAAGCAGCATAAAACCCTCCAGCTAGAGGCCCAACTTTTAGACGGATGAAGAGCAGTGAGACAAACCTTACCCTCAGCGTTTAACCTGACTCCAAGGCACCCCAAAACCACACTAGATCCTTTTTGTGAAAGGTGAGCTAAGTTACAGAATCCAGCTCACCCTCAGGTTTTAGTTCTCATGCTTGCACGTACCTGGTTAGGTGCTTCTGGTGGCATGGGGGATGGCGATTTGGACTGGAAAGCATCCTGGGACATGAATCCAGAATCATGGGAGGACACACTGGACAGCCTCATGGGTGCCTGCTGAGGCAGATTGGAGCTGCGATAGCGATAGTGTGAACTAGGTGAGTGCGAGTGCGAGCCACTGGACCGGGAATCACTACTGTTAACGCTGTTCAGACTGCTGTGAGAGACAAAAGGAACAAGAAAGGAAAGGGGAGAGGAAAAGACACAAGGGCGAGGTGGGGAGAGACCCATATACAGTACAATTAACGTTCCACATCTCTAGCAACAGGCAGCATAAACCGGAAAAGAAAAAATATATATATATATATCAGTCAAGAATCATAAGCAGCTACAGTATCCCTTGTGACCAGACAGAAAATGGCATTTTACCTCGAATTTCATGCAAGCAATCAAATTCTGTAACTATTCAGAGTTCAAGGTTGGGTTAGGGATGAAGGGATCACTACATGACCTCTCTAGCATTTGCACAAAAACTGCCTGCTAACAGCTCTCTCCTATTCCTTACACCTTGGTGCTCTTGCATCATGGCCCAAACTTTTCATGAGATGTCTGGCATAGGGTTGAAAGGCACCACAGTTCATCCAGAAGTCTGCCCCTAGGCATGGTGTTACAGTCAGCAAGCCAAACATGTGAGGCTTTTGAAAGCATCACCAAACCCCCATACTTTGGAGTACCTAAGACAAGTTTCACTCACATGAAAAAAACCCAACATGTGATGGCAAGTCAAGACTCTGAGTACATAGTTTTAGTAAGAAAGTAACAGCAAGAAAGACAGTCAGAGAATTCAATATCCCAAATTAATATCCATGAAAAAACAAAACCCAACCAAATTATTCAAACACAGAGACTCCCTATATCCATGACTGACAGCAAAGACACACTAGCTGCAATGTGGGAGCTCTGGGACTTCCCTGCTACAACGGCTGAGCAGGACTAGTAGGATTCATCAATCTGAAGGCAGGGGCCCTTTAACTACTGAAGTGGTAGCTCTAAAGGATACATAAATGAGGTCTGCACTTTCTGCTGACAGGTAACACTCAAGATGTACCAGTCAGCTTGGAGCAGGGGAAGTGGAGCTCTGCCTTATTTTACCTATACACAGCAGTCTGTTGCCATACAGGTTTTACCACAAGCAAAGATGAGGTTTATTAGGAAGAGATGATGGATTCTTGCCATTTTCTTTTACAGCTTCAGGATACTGCACCTTTAAGCCTGTGCTCATAGTTCTAAATATGCATGTTTTCACACATACATATATATAAAAGCACTGCAAGGATATATTTTATATATATATATATATGCATGCAGAGACAAGTAGGTACATAGAAGTCATGTTCACTTGCTCTGATGTGCAATAGTTACACATAGGTAACCTTGCCCATACACAGGGAACTTGTACGTTATTTATAAAGCAAACTAAAGGGTAATCATTCAAGAGCAGGTGTTGAGCAGAATACACAACAAGATATCTTCCTTTTCAGTAAAAGGAAAGAGTAAATGTAGACACGAGGGTTGTGGGGGCAACATGCTAATAAACTGTTTTGTGAGAGAAAACAGTTTTTACAGAGAAAGCATAGACAGAATCCAGTGTTTCGACATATTTCAGGACAGCAATAGACAGCATTAAACAGTCAAAAAAACTTGTATCAAAGAAGGATTTCCATCTACCAGACTGGTAGGGCAATTGCCAAGGATGTTTTTCCTTTTCAGTTTAACTTACTGATTAGTAACAGCTACTTAGAATAATCTAAAAAGTTATCACATGAAAAACAGAAAAGGAAATTACAAATGAACATTCTCAGAGCTTAGATCACTACAGTCTGCTCTTTGTTCTGAAATGGATTCAGGAGAACTAAATCAAAAGCATCTTCAAGTTGCCTTGAGTTCAAAAGTTGTTCAGTCATGCCCATCCTTTTTAATATTCCCAGTAACACACTTAAACAGATAAAGACCATGAGCAATTGATTTCATTAACAGTTGTTATTTAAGTATGCATACAAATCCATACCACAGTCTGAATTTGCCTCCCTTTGCCCCCAGATAGGTTGAAATTAAATATCACCAGTCTACTTACCTGCAAACACTAGATTTTCTGGACATGGTAGTACTGGGAGAAGATGGAGGAGTCTGGTAAGACCAGCTGTAATCAGAACCTTTCAGATCTAAAATTACCTGATAAAAGACAATCAATGGCATCAAGGATGTGGAAATGTCTTTTTACCCTACTAACACAAAGCATCTGCTTGTCATACAACATTTACCACTATGAACTCTCAGTGCCAACTGACTGGTCTCATTTCTCTTCCAGAATTGCACTGCTGCCACTTCACAATGGTCTCCAAATACTTCAGAAGCACGTGACTGGTACTTCAATTTTTTTAACTGCTTATGTTAAAAGCTACTTTGCTGCAGTGAAACATCTACAGAACACTACATGCTGGTAGCCAGAATTCCTCATAATGCAAAAGGAAAACTGATGTAAGCTACAAATAAAACATTTTCCAGGTAACAAGAGCCAACCTGTTCACTTGAAGATGGCAATTTGTGTGGATCCATGGTGAGACTTTTCAGGTCATCTGATATGGTTTGTAAATGGGTTATTTCTCCCAGCATTGATATTTCTTCTTCCTGAAAAGACAGAACAGCAGGGTTAATCACAGCCTTGGCTTTAAATGCCAGACCCATAACACAACACACAACTTTTTTCTTTTTGCTGATGACTGTGGGAATCCCCAGCAGAGCTGCTCATACTTTTCCCATTAAGCAATCGCTTCTTATTGAAGAGGACTGAAAATGTTAATTTAGAGTTTTATAACTACTTCAACATTACTCTGAGTTCTGAGGTCCAGAAATATTTTCTCTCATCAAAGAGATAAATACAACTCAGCCTTCTCCTTGTGACACCTTCAAAAAAGTGTAATTGCTGAACTTGGCAAAGACGTAACTCTTCTGTGCATGCTCATTTATGAGCCTTAAAAGTATTCTAACTTTGAAGGGAACAAGGGTCAAACTCACACATTTTGCCAGTTTTTGGAAACTTTGAGATAAAGGCACTATATAAGTACAGAGGATTAATGCATCTATGATTCATTTCTGGCTAACATCAACAGGTAACTCGGATGATTCCTACACCATAAGTTACCATAGTAATCCCTTAGGTACCATAGAAATTCCATCCAGGTCCTCAGTCTGGTGTTTACCTCCTCCTGCTCAGCCACCACCTCCCTACCTCATCAACTACTGTTTTCTGTTGAGAGTGATGCTCTTTGTAAACAAGCATTAGAAACATTTTCCCAGCACAATGGAGACCCTTCAGCGATGCATCATGCTTGCACAGAATCACAAATGATTCATTGATGGGCTTCAGACAACCGGAGACTATGAGAATACACTCAAATCTTTTCAATGAACTGAAAAAGCTGTCATTGTAGGAGGAAAAGAGCTGCCAGAAAACTGCAAGGAAGCAGCCTGCAATCTGTCACATAATGTCATTATATACACAGGGGAGGCCTTGAAACATTTATCAGTCCTAGCACTGGAGTAGGAGTAAGGAAGATTTATATTAAAACATGATGTTAAGAAAAAACTGCATTAGCAATGTCTCAGGTTGGTATGTATAAGGAATTCAAGCACTCTTAAATCCCTGTCCATTAGCTATCTTGAAAATACTCAGAGCAATTCAGCAACCAAAAACACTAAGTGCCTACAAGAAGGTCCCAACTCTTGTCTTACCCCAGGCAGAGAGAGAGTTGACTCTGGGGTCTTAGAATTCACCCCTAAGACATAACAAACTACTCTTTTTAGAGACTTTTGGCCCCAATCTCATTTTTCAGTTGTATCAACTTAAAACAGAGCTCTTACTATCACAGGCCGCAGCATCGAGATGAAAGTACAGAATCTGCCACGCTCCTCGATCAGAGCTTTTCGGACAGCTTGCTTCTCAGTTTCTTCAAGCAGCAGGTACTTGTCATTGACATCTTGTAAAGCACTATCCAGCTGGGGCTGAATGTCACCCCTTCCTGTATGCAGGAAACAATCAAGAGTACGTTTTGTCAAGGCTGTGGGTCTCTCCAGACAGAGACTTTATCTCCTCCCAGCACTGCTGCTGGATTGTGCTTTTGTGATTCACATCTCAACCAGTATTTTCCCGTCATTCAAATAGGAGTGTTTTTTCCCCCACTTAAAACAAGCCTTTCATAGCATTTTTCCCCCTTTTGAAACAGAAGAGAAATCTAGAGCAATTCAAAAGGTCTCAACAAGCCAAAGACAGCACTTCACCAAGGGCATTCTCAAAGTGTTAGCTGTAAAAACTCTTCACAACATCCTTGCTGAAAATCAACATCTTACTGGCCGGGAGAGTACTAATCACTAACCCCAAGTATAACCCTCTTCCTTCCTACTTTTGTGCTTACCAAGGTCCTAATAACAACTCTGTGGGGTCACTCAATGAGTGAATGCATCTCCTCTATGAGATAGTATTACAGACATGTTACTGATCATTGGACCACCAGGTTCAGGTATTCTACACAAGCAATTTTTATACTAGTTTTCATCATTCCAAGGTCCAAATCAAAAAACCTCACCCAATCAACATCTCATGTACATATTAATTTCCGGCATTTGTCTAAGGAAAGAAAAAAAAAAATCCAATGTTTTGCAGTCTAAAAGCTTGACTGTGTTAACCATCATTTCTGTGATAGTACTTCATTCTGCACCAGCTGCTTACTCTGCATCATGTAAAAAATGTATTCCTCTAGGAATGAAGAGATGCTGCTTAACCAGACTGAGACAATAATGTTGCAGTTGCAAGAAGTTTTCATGCAGATTAAAGAACCTCAGTTGTATACATTTATCTCCATCTCCCAGAAACACCATCACATGCAGATCCAGTATCCAGGTACACATCCATGCCACTGTTGCTAAATACCAGGAAGTTAACTGCAAAAGATGGTGAGTGAGTCACAAGCAGCTATTCCAAATCAATTTTTATGAGCCCTAACCTTTCCACGGGGAGGACTACAAGCTACAAGCAAGGGGAATCAAAAAAATCTCTTGATGTCCTTAGCAGACAATGTGGATGACTCAAGGTCAGGGTTACAAAGGAAAACCTGTGCCTTATCATCACATGTACTTCTTCAGCACTTCAGAGCTAGGTGAAATCACCATCTCCACTGCACAGTCAGAACCACAAGAAAGAGGGCAGCAATGGAAGAAAAGAGGATCAGGCTGGCTTAGCAGCATTACCAACTGGTAGATCCAAATCACTGCACAGTCAGACACAGGTCAGATTAAAGTGCACAGACACCCATAAGCAGAGCTCTGTGCAACAGATCCTCAAAGAACCACGTGCAGCACAACGCTGTCGCGGCTGCTGACAAGGCCAGCTGGGTACCAAACTGCTAGCAGGAACACCCAGTGTCTGATCCTGTAGATCAGGCTGACTGGTGTAATGTGGTAATAACACTGTTTTGGAAGCAAATAACTCTAACAAGAACAGATTCCGAAGAACAGATTCCGAAGTTTCAGCTGCCTGTTTCTTCTCTCAAAATCAGCATCTGCCAGAACTAAGTTATAGAACAGCTTCTGCTAACTCTCTGAAGGTCTTAAGCCTTCTAGTTTGCTATCCGCAGCAGATGAACTACTTGAAGATCATCCTGTACATTTCAAGCCTTTCCCCATGCTCATCTTTGCTACCAGATGCAGCAATTAAACATTATAAACTGCTCTGGAGTTGTTCTTTCCAGTTCCTTGTGAAACTGAGACTTGTGTTATTGCTCAGACTCCTTATTTTAAGAACTGTCTGGAAATTATAATAGATGAAACGATTTCCTGTTGTTCAAACCTGAGTACTGCCTCACTACTGTGGATGCACCAAATGCAAAATATATTAGTTGCAAACTACATCACACACTTAGTTCAGCACCGGATAACTGCTGTAAATGTTCAGCTGCTCCACCATACGATACTGCACTTAAAAGAGCAAATCCTTGTTAAATGAAAAGACACACACTTAGAAAGCTACTGGACTCTACTGATAAAATGGGGTCAGTTATAGTGGACTTTGGTAATTTATCTGAGCCTCACAAAGCACCTCATCTTGGACCAGAGCAACAAGAGTGCCCAACATGTGAGGCAAAAATAAATATAATTTACACATGTGTAATTGTGATTCTGTGACATTAAAACTCAATTCAACAAAGTAATCAGGATAATGTTCAAGCTGTGTATTTTAATCTTCAGCAGAAGTGTAGGTACAACTGCATCGCTCTCCAACATTCTCTGTACATCTATGAAGTATGTATTCTATATAGTGACAGGATGAGGGGTGACGCCTTTCATCTGAAAGAGAGTAGATTTAGATTAGATGTAAAGAAGATGATCTTCACTGCGAGGGTGGTGAGACACTGGAACAGGTTACCTAGAGAGGTTGTGGATGCCCCCTCCCTGTAAATGTTGAGGGTCAGGTTGGATGAGGCTTTGAGCAATCTGGTGTAGTGGAAGGTGTCCCTGTCCAAGGCAGAGGTTGGAATTAGATGACCTTTAAGGTTCCTTCCAACCCAAACCACTCTGTGAAGTTTCTATGTTATTCCTTTAAGTGAGTCAGGACATTAACAGACATACTACCTCCTCACTTCTACTTTCATGAACCCAATTTTACGCTATGGCTGTTGGTCACTTATGTAGTCGGTAAAAACACACAAGCTCTCTGGGCTATAATTCAGAGCAGGAAACGAGCTTAGGTGGATCCTTTAGCTGAAGTCAAATGTTTACATAGCATCAATACAGCTCTCTCCTGATGTCTCCTTGCAGCTCATCTTTCAGGAGCAGGAAAGCATTATCAACATCATTTGAAAGCTCCATAAAGCAGGCAGCCATCTAGCAAGGGTTTTGAAATCAGGCACTCCCTGAATTGCTGTCTGCTTCCCATGACACTCAGCTCAGGAATTTGAGAGACAGTATCTCTGCCCAATTTAATCAGGTTCATTCGCTAAGCAAAGTGGAGCATAGCCCTCAACAGCACTCCTACACCTAGAGGACAGAGAGCATGTGAGGACCAATTACCAGCCACCTCTGCTCCTCACTCATCTTGTGTCTCCACTGTTTTGAATCTCCGCTGTTTTGAATCAACTACTTCTCTCAGAAGGGAACACAGACCACTGGAGAGCAATGCAGTTCTTTTCCACTTCCAGTTAGGAGAAGAAGGTCACTTGTCTATGGCATCTCTGACAACAAGCTCTGATTGTGCTATTTTTGCTGTGGACATGAGGCAGATTTCCATAAAGAATGTAAAAAACTGATTATTCTCTCCAGCCCACATTCTCTGGTCTTTAGGTTATCCACTTGGAAATACTCTCAAACCAACATAACTAGCATAATGACAGAAAATAGTTCCAGAACAGTCTCATGAAGCAGCTGTGAAACTGCACCTGGGAAGAACACTCCTAATCCCAGCTGCAGACAGGTCTGAATGACCCATCAAAGCAATCAGCATTAACAATGGTCAAAAGCATCAAATGTAGTCACAGGTCTCTGGTCTGCAACAGGACATGAATGTGGTATAGGGATGGTTCTGCAGAGCCTGTCCTGTTGCACTCACAAGAATGAGCCAACGATCTGGAAACAGAGGAGAAATTAAACTCCAGCCCTTCTCAAAGTGGAGCTTTGGTGTTTGGGAGAGGAGCAGAAATGCAAAACTAGAAGTCATAGATTGACTTTAAACAACAGCACCATGCACAGACAGCCTTGGGACTTGTGGCTTAATACAAGCAAGTAACAGGTCATGAACTGCACAGACATGAACTCCTTCTCAGAAATACTAGTTTGAATCCATTGCTACCCCAACAAGAGTCTTAATATGTTACCTTCAGAGCAGGTGGTTCACATCATTACCGTGATGTACAAGAACTTTAATAGATGACCATGCATCAAAACCTCAGTTCTACAATGCTCCGTGTGAATCTTGGCTGAAAGCCTCATGCAGCTTCTTAAATTACTAAAGTTCTTTTTGAACCAATGGTTAAAGGAAGCATATTAGAGAGAAGGAAAAAGGTAAATCTACTAACCCATTTCATGCCTATATTTTATAGGACAACTTAAACTAGCAAAGCTGTCAGCAACAAAGGACAACGATGGTATTTAAAAGCTCCCAGTATAAGTCTGACTGCAAAGCTATTGCTGCTACTGACAAAGTAATGAAAACAATACCGGTCACATTATTATTTTCCACATTTCCACTTAAAAGAGTGCTCCCTTGCACTTTTTCATGTGTCTGCACAGACCCTGAATATTCAATTCTGGATACTTTACAGAGTGGCAGAATTCACACTGTATGAAACACTGCTAAGCACACGTCTTTGTACAAGCCAAAGCAAGCTCCAAGTCTTTCATTCCCAAATCACCTTATTTACAAGAGCATACCTGTTTCAGCTGCCTGGACAAGGAACCTCTGTAAGTCCTGCACAGTAAATCCAACAAATAAACTACTATGGACCTAGACTGAGAACAGAAGCATTCTGCCACCAGTACAGAAAGGTGGAAAACCTTTCAAACCGCTTCAGCAACCAGTTCTGAATGTTTCTGGTGGCTACATCAGCCACTAATGTTCAAGAGCGCTAAGCTGACTCTTACAAGGAAAGTTCCAAGCTACCAAAGGAAACCTCCAGATTGAATTACAAATCAGAAAACAAACAAACAAACACAAAAAACCCCAGGGGACAAACAGCAGGCACCATGTTCCCCAGTTCCAGGGGCTCAGCAGAGGTGCCTCAGTTGAGTCTCCTGATCTACACAATACAGGCTTCTCCAAAGGGCATCACCTACATCATTACACCTGAAAGTGGAGGTATGATTATTTCTCTGAAATTCAGAAACACTGCATTTCACTCATAACAAGATCTCAAGGCAGCCACTTTAGATTTGAGATACAACTGAAACAACACTTTGATTTAACAGATTTGAGGTGTGATCAGGCAGCAGGAGACAATTGTGATGCTGATTTCCACCCCTTCCCCAGCACGACGTTCAATGTAGTGACTTCTTATCCACCAGTTAAGAAAGGTGCATGCGGTTTCCAGAAAAAAGGGGGACTTGGATCACAGGTTTACGAAGAACAACAGTAAGGACTCGAAGCTCTAGACTTTAAAAGTCATATTAACAATTAAGATATTCAATTATTTGACCATCACCTTGATGACATGTCTATTCCATTTAACTTCTCTCCCAACTGTGACAAGATTTATTAGTCCATGTTAATCCCTCTCTAAAATAAACCAGAGGTTTATCTGTAATACTGATTTTCTTCTTTTACAGTGTTCCAATTAGATGCCAAAAGAAAATGAATCAAAAGATGGTTTGTTCATTAAGATTAGGCAATATTTTAGTTTCATTAGAAATTAAAGTCTAGGCAGTTAGTGGAGACCAGACACCATAAAGAGGCCACAGCAAGGGCTACAATAAACCAGCCACCAAGGTTACAGCATGGCACAGACTTACCCAGAGCCTCAGCTGTCAGGCAGGTACGCATGGTGAGAAATTGCAGGACACAAAATTGACACAGAAAGGAAAATAAAAAAAGTCAAACTGGTATTCCAGCATTTCTAGAGTTCAGACATTATCATCAGCGCCAAGAGAGCGAGCAGTTTGGACTAGACTATTTTGACTTCTTCCATTTGCTTCCTGGTGAGCTGTTGCAAATTGAAGTCCCGGTTATTTACCACACAGTTTTGTTCTAAGAGACTTAAACCAGTTTAGGAGCTCTGTTTAGCTTGCAGATTCCTAGGTGAGAACATGTTAACTTGTGCTTCAGAGAAAGTGCACTACACAGGTAACTGCCAAACTCTAGCTCAAGCTGAGGAAGTGGCACAAAGCTCATCCCCTCACAGCAAAGAGGGAATTCAAACTTGTAAAATTCTAGGTGGGTGCAGCATTAGTAACCACAGCACTTTTTGATATTTTCTACTGCAATTACATTAAGAGATTGTTAATTAAATGAAAAACTAATTACTGATGCAATGTGGAAGAATATAAAAAAGACTAACCATGATATATGTAAGCTTAGCTTGCTGCCAAAAAGGGGGGAACTATCGAGAAGGATTCAAAACTCAAGCAATGAAAATAAAGTAAGGCAGTATCTCCAGTCCCTGCTTTTGCAATGTGTCTTCAATGGTTTTTTATGAAGTGGAGCTTATATTATAGACTTGCAGGGAGTGTGTCTGAGGGGGAAAAAAAAAATCACCAAAAAACTCCCATAGGCACCACAGCCTCAACCACATAGGATTTTTCCCCTGCAATATATATGGATAAATAATGCCTTAGATTCCCTCCTGAGCTGCACTGTACTGACTCCACAGTGACTCCTGCCTCTCATTTCAGTCTTTATGCCACATTTGATTAATTTAGAGAAATAGTGCTTCTTGGTGGAGAAAGGGTCTGGCCTCCCTCCACAGCCAGCCACTCCAGACAGCGTAAGTGTCAAGTAGAAAGAGTGCAGAGTACTTGAATGAGAAAGTCAGCATTTGCTTTAAGAATTGAGGTGTTCTTTGTTTATAATTATGCCAAAGAGCTTTGTGCTTTTCGGTTAAGAGTTACAGGGCTCGAGCAATCATCCCTGAGAGGAATACAACAATATTACAGTTTCAAAGACCAGAGTGTAACACAAAAACAGCTGCAAAGGCTCTAAAACACAAACAGGTCATCTTGGCTAACCAGGAGGAGGGGAAGAAAAAACAGTTTTGGCAGCATTACAGTATATTAATAATCATGCTCCACTCTCTCAACTTCATTGCAAGTCAAGAATATTTCCAGAACTGCTTTATCCGCAGAAGCAGATTTTGGATACTCAGTGGTGATGGGACACAAGATGAAATGTACTGCACGTTAAGGCCACTCTGCAGAAGCTTCTGTGAATGGCTTAGAGAGAAAAGTCACATTTGACATTAACAAGTGTTACATTACTGGAAGGATGACACAGAACTCCTTTTCACAGATCTGCTTGGATTTAAATATTTTCCTCAAAGTTCACACACAGTGTCACATGCCATGAAGAACTTGAAAATGAAACCTACCAGTCACATCATAGGCAAACCTGTCTAGTTAATCGATAACAGCCAAGACACAGAAAATAAAGTCATCATGCACTGCTGATTTTAAACACACATCCACTTATTTTAAGTTAGTTACTCAATGCCTTTTTTTCAAACTAAGAATCATGCATTTTGTTGACCTTCCGAAATGGTTACATGCAGAACCACAGCTGCTGTCTCTTCTCTGAATTCAATATAGCATTGACAGCTTCTAGCAGCTCTGGATCTACTTATAAGGCCTTGACTCAACAGAAACCTAAACATGGAATTTATTTTAAATATATGCATAATTGTTCTGCTGACTCAGGTTAGCTAGGCTGACTTCTGTCAAATGTTTGTCTAAAAACAAACAGCAATTTAGAAGATGTGTGCAGTTCCATGCACTTCAGCTTCATCTCTTCAGACAAGCTAAGTTTCAATGCTGGGGTGGGCAGCATGCCCCATGGGCCTGTTCCCCTTGTGAACAAAGGCACAAGGATGTGACTTGAAGAGCACCATGACACCCTCAGTGACTGCATGGATCTAGGATAAGTACACCAGGATTCAATTTAACTACATATATTTATATTTTATAGTCAAAGACAAAAAAA
>VWYK01112680.1:234-10394 GCA_013399775.1 Semnornis frantzii | reverse complement strand
TGTGTGTGTTTATTACAGCTTGATTGCAGAACTGTCTCAAGGTTTTCATATGCCAAGTGCTTTTGGACACACACATTTCCAGTCCCTTCTCATTCATGGAACTTATATGTAGAAACAGAGCTGTAGCGGTTTCAAGCTTCTTAAAATCAATGTCAATCTCTGAAAGTTTGTGTGCAATGCAAAACACAGCCCTACATAAATAACATTGCATGCAAACATAAGCTATAAACAACAGAGCACAAAAATGGAAGTGTGTCAAGGATGCTTGTGTGTTGTGGTTTGTAGATCTTAAATATTGCTCAGGAAACGAGACAAAGCTTTCCATCAGCTTGCTGTTCAAGTACATCTTTGCTGTCATTCTGTTACAGAGGTGCTCTATGTGGCTGGTAGCACTAAATTTATTTTTAGAAACTACACTCTGATTGCTGGTTACTGAAATGTCACCTGGCACCTCTGCCACAAAGAAGTGTTGGACCAGTCTTGGTCTTTCACCAGGAAGGAGATCTTGTCCTTGCCCTGCTGTATCTTCAGCTCCAGACAGCCCTGCCTTAAGGTTTCAGTTGCCATTTCCTTGAAGAATGCTGTTTACTTTCTATCCCAGTTTTCTAAGATGGCATGAACACAGGCATCCATGTGTCTGTCTCAGTCTAGAACCATAGCACCACAGAATGCTAGGGCTTCAAAGGGACTTCCACAGATCATCGAGTCCACCCCCGCTGCAAAGTAGGACCGCTTAGAGCTTGCTTAACTTTTCTACCTAATGAGCAGATAAATCTGACAGCAGGGAAAAGCTCTCAGGTTGATAAACATCTCTACAGGCGCCTTATTTCTCATGTGCAATGAAATAGTGAGTAAGACTGCCATGGCAGCTCAGGTACATAAGCTTTTAATTCACCACAAGACATTGTAATCATTTCAGTTGTGTAATAAAGAAATAAGACCTGTAGCTAGCTGAGAACTTTGTAGCCTGACAGGAGGGAGTTGGAATTATTTGAACAAATATGGCATTTGCTGCACATCTTACAGCCCTACTTGTACTTTGCTGAACTGGAATGTTTTGATTCAGATACATAAACACTGTGTAATACGAGTGTTTAGATAAGGTATATGTAAGGTTGGACTGTTGTGACACAAAGGCTATTTAAAATCTATTTTTCAGGTCACTGTGACATTAATGGTATTGTAAATGTGGAACTTCTAGACCTGGAAGTGAACTGCTCTTAGTCAGTGAAACACCTTACATATATTGTGGGGAATCCATTAGGAAGTATGCAGACTTTAATGTTCTGAGCTATAAAAAATGTGTTTGATAAATAGGTGTAGATCTTCCTAAAACAATACTTTCCCCATTTCTGTTAATCTCATCCTGCCAAAACAAGAAAGCTGTGATGCAGAAATAGACAACAAAGTGCTGACAGGGGTTTTTCATTGGAAAGTGCTCCTTTTGAGTGGCTGCAATGGTGTAAGCAGGAAAGAATTTTGCCTCAGGTTCTGCTCAAGTAAAGCTTTGGCTCTGTGTAATAATTTTAATATAACTCATCAGACCTGAACCTAACAATGCTGATTGAATTGTGTGTAATCTAACACAGCAGCTTGCCCTGTCATGAGAAAAATGTCGATTAGAAATTGTATTTTATCACTAGAAAAATAAGTCTTGAGAAAATAAGTCTTGCTCATTTACAGTTTACAGAACTGTGTGGTCTATAGTATGCTTAACATTCAGGAGCCTTCCCACTCTAAGAAAATAAAAATACAATATCAGTATTCCTGTGTTTTTCAGTCATCATCAGCAGAAGATACAGTCTTTCATATGAAGTACCTTCAGTAATATGCCATTTAAACAGTATATACAGTATAAACAGTTTATAACATGAAATTTATTGCAGTTTTTGAACATCACACTGCACATACTACAATGGACCTTACAGCTTGTAAACTGTTGTAATGGCTACCATCTGCACATCCCTAATGATCATTATTAATTAGGTACAATTATTTCCAGTACCACTTACAATGAGTGATTTTAGACTGTCCCTTTAACAAGCTTCAGCAAAGGCTTTTTTTTTAGTAAATACCCATTTATTTTCAGGTATAGTCTGACCCATTAATCCTTTTTTTAAAACAGTATCCACAAGCACCAATACAAATAGGTTTTTCCATTTTTGACACAAATATCCTTTCATACCGTGCATTTCTGGTTATTCTTGAGAGAAAATATTCAAATATATCCACTGTTTAATTTCTGCCACATGCTCTCTCATACACTAAGTTTTTATCACTCTATGTAGTAAGTCCAGACTACTCCTGGGCAAGCAGCTGTCATAACCAGGGCAAGCCCTGTGAGAAGGAAAATATTTCCCTTCCATTAAGTAATGAGTTTTATCACTAATGGTGAGAGTCTATGCACACATACATACACTTAAAAAAAAAAAAAAAAAGAAACTCCCATACGAAATAATTTTATATGTGGCTTTGCCTGCCAGAACACCCTGCCCACAAGAAGGAAGATGTGTGTGGGCAGGGAGAATTAACTCTCTGAGGGATGGAGCCATTTACCATACTCTCTTATCAGGTATGGCAGTATATCACCAGGATGTGTTTTAGTGTAGAGGGTGTGAGATGAGAAGTCTCTAGAGCTCAGAGATATAATTTTGCAATTTTTTAAATAAATAAAAGCTGATGACACTCTTAGCATATGTGTTTCAGGTTCATGTAAGAAGGAAAGAATGTGGCAAGAAAAATCCTCAGAAGTTTATTGACATTTTAGCATCTGAATCCATGCATAGTTCACGTAGAAAATAATCAAAGTAAATCAAAACAAACACAGGTCTTATATTTTAAGGAAATACTACATTTATTTCAGAGTTTCTTTCTGGGTGAGGCACTAGGCATGCTGAATATGAGTTGTTAAATTCTAAGAAAGATGGGTTATCACTAAGAAGGGAAATACACCAATGGGGTCTCAAAGTTCTTACCTGTATGTAGGCTTTTTTGCCTTCAAGAAAATAGCTATGGATCATTGCATGCAAGGAAAAAAAATGCAATCAAATCTCTTAAGGCCAGTGCGTAATGAGTTGTGTTGTCATAGTGAAGCTGGACTAGAAACAATCTCAGGAGACCATTACACTATGCCTCTGCCCCAAGACGGGATTAACAATGTGGATATAATTTCTGATAGATGTTTAGTAATGTCATCTTGAAGTCTTTTACTGTGAGTTATGTCATAATCTCCTAGGCAATCTGCTCCAGTGCTTAATTATTCTTAGGAAGTTTTTCCAAAGTCTTGCCTTGATCTTCTTACAGTTAAGTCTGTTTGTTGTTGTCTTGGCCATGAAGAACAGGTTAGAGTCACACCCAACTATCAAGGACACATTCCTAAAGAGAGCAGGATAGCAAAATCAATTTTTCTCAGAAGAATTAATGTGGCAGAGGCAAATGTACGCTTTTAAGGGACTTCAAAAATGGCGTAGTTTAAACTCAGAGGGAGCAGGAACAGTATCACTGGGAGGAAAGTCTGGCTTTTCAGAATGGTTCACTGTGACATCTGCAAGATCGAATGTCCGAGAAAACTCTTGTAATGTAATCATTCTTGATGTCTCTGTCTGGATAACTATCTTCATCTTCCCAAGGTCAAACAACTCAATTGTAGGTGAAGGACAGGAAAAAAGGGGATGTTGGTGGTTAGTGGAACGCAGTATTAACTGGTAAGAGCTCTTAAGTGGTGAACAGATAAGTGTAGGACAGTGAGGTGCCACTGTATTCCTTTAATGTCTACAGAACCCTTTTATGTGTTCTAGGGGAACTTCATGATAGTTTTTGTATTTTGTCTTCTGCAAGCCATCCACCATCTATTTGTTCTACCTTTTGTGCTGTTTATGCATACCAGTAGTGGAATGGGTTCAGAGAGGTGAAATGGTAACTTTTTATTTTGTGACTCAGATTGCTTTCTGGAAGGATTGGGTGCCTGAACTAGTAGCAGAAAGGAAGGACTGCAACTGCCTCTGTTGACAGCAGCTAAAATTGGTATGGAGTTGTAGTTTGTTTAGTTCTCAAACACCATCCTGCTCTAACTTTGGCCTAATACGGTAAAGCATTTTCTAACATTTGAGGATGAGGGATATGCTAGCTCAATATCATTAAGCCTGAATACCAAAGTTAGGCACCTGAAACTGTGTTTGCAGTCCTATGTAAAAGCAATTTAATTTTCCAGGGTTTTGAGCAGTCTTTTGAGTCAACGTAAGATAGTGATATTTTAATATGGGAATTTCATTTAAGACCCTAAATTCAGATTCAGATGTGTAAATCCATACATGCAGCTTTGAAATAAACACAGAAGTAAAATTCAACAGAGCTATGTACATGTATCATGTGAAATCATGAAAGGGAGGGAAATGGGGTTTAGCAATGAAGCTAAATCTGAGATTAACTCATTGATATGAAACTACGTAATAGTCTCAGACTACATGTTGCTTTTGTCTAATCGTCTCATTGTTCTATATAAACATTACAAATTTGACTGAAGAATGGGGGTGGGCCAATGCATGGAAAATGACTACTGACTATGAAAGACAGCAAGAGGTGAAGGTGGTCATGGAAAGAGATAATATATGGCAGCTTTTGGAATGGACTTCACATGCCCATCAGCCCTCTGGTGTAAGAGCAGCAGGTTCTCATCCCTCTGGGCCAGGACTTCACTGAGGAGTGGGCATAGTTTATATGGAGGCGCCCTGTACAATGACTGTGAGAAATGTGCAAACTTATGCCTCTGGAACAGGGTGATGGGGCCCCTCACAATGGCCAAGCACTGTACAGGGGGTGACAGTTTCCAAGGATAGCTCTGCCTCACAATCCAATTGTAAAATAGCTGGCATCTGATGAGTCTTGGGGCTGCTGCCAGGAACAGCCTGTGTCTGGGTAGTCACAGATGTTTTCTCCATAGGTATCTCCTTACTGCTGTGGCCTCCCTGAGGGCTTGTCACACGATGTATGGGCTGCACCCAGGCAGTGACAGCAGTGGGGGGTACTGATGATGAGGCAGCTCCTTCCTTCTGGCAGGTGGTGTCATGGTGACGGGAAACGAGCTCATTGCTGAAGTCGACCCTCTCTACAGTGGATCTAGATGTGCCACAGCAGAAGCGCTGGCAGCCCAGAAGGTTGCTGAAAGCACGCCTGAAGTCTGCATTGAAAGCATAGATCACTGGATTCACGGAGGAGTTGGCCCAGCCAAACCACACAAAGATGTTGAATGTGGTTTGGCCAACACAGGGCGATTGTCGTTCATGGTCTGTCTCGAGCTCAAGCTGGCAGAAAGGCAGCACACAGTTGAGTAAGAAGAAAGGCAACCAGCAGCAAACAAAGACTCCCATTATGATGGAGAGGGTCTGCAGCACTTTGGTCTCCTTGCGGAGGGAACTCTGCAAAGAGGAGGTGGGCTCCTTGCCAGGAGCTGGCCACTGCCCCCCTGCTCGCTCTAGGGTGGAGATGCGGCGGATTTGTGCCTGGGCAATTCGGTAGATTCTGGTATAGGTGATGATCATGATGACCACAGGGATGTAGAAGCTGATCAGGGAAGAGGTGACGGCATAAGTTGGGTTCAGGCTGACATCACAGTGGGGTGTGCCAGGCATCCAGGAACCTGGATATCTCCTGTCCTTGGCTTTATGCCAGTGTAGCTGCACTGGGATGAAGGAGATGAGGATGGAGAGGGCCCAGGCTGTGGCTATCATGGCGCAGGCAAGGTGCCGTGTCATCCTGCGCTCATAGCGAAAGGGGCTGGCGATGGCCCAGTACCTGTCAAGGCTGATGATGCAGAGGTGCAGGATGGAGGCAGTGGAGCACATGATGTCGAAGGCCACCCACGTGTCACAAAAGCGGCTGCCGAAAATCCAGGAGCCGCCAGCCACCTCAGTGACTGCCTTCCAGGGCATCACCAGGAGCGCCACGCAGAGATCCGAGACGGCCAGTGACAGCACGAACCAGTTGGTTACCTTGGCACGCAGGTGGCGAAAGCGCAGGACGGCCAGACATACCAGCGCATTGCCCACCAGCGTGCCCAGCACCAATGCGCCCAGCACGCAGCCCTTGAAGGCCCGCAGCGCCCGCGGACCTCCATCCCCTGCCGCGTTCCCCATCGGGGCGTTCCGCCCGCGAGGCAGGGCTGGGGGTACTCCCCCGGAGGTAAGGCTGGCCTCGCTCCCTGGAACCCCCGGCCGCTCCTGTCGGCGTGACTCTCCCCGAGGGGGCGGCGGGATCCCAGGCCGCCGGTGCCGTCCGCGGCTGGAAGGGCGGCCGCCCGCGGGGGCATCTCTAGCCGCCGCCCACGCCGCCTGCCTCAGTTTCCCCCGCGGCGGCGGTCCGAGCTGCCTCGGGGCTACTCACCGCGCCGACTGCCCGGGGCCGCCCGCCGCCGCTCCTGCCGCGGAAGGCACCGTCCCGCTGCAGCGTGAGTGTGGACCGCGAGGCGGCAGCCCCTGGGCAGTGGAAATGCGCCGCGCTGGGGCAGATCAGCAGCGTTTTGCCCGAGGCGGTGGGACTGACGAAAGGCGACTTTCTGCGGCCTCCGTTTGTCGCCTGCAGCGCAGCTGTGGGGGAGCAGAAGGCTGAGGCTACCCTCAGATGGAACCTCCTGCCGGATTAGGAACGGCGTGGGATGTCCCCAGCACCAAGCGACCTTCCTAACTGTACGATTTCCCCACAGTATCGCCCTGGAAAGATCCAGTCTTCGATTGGTACGTGCGTGTCAGGGACGAGGATCTGCCACTTTCCAAGTATATCCTCCTTTTGGGAAACCACGAGCGAATTTCTTAAAGAGCAGGATAGCACTTTGAATCTATTTATGTTGAGAATACATCTAATACCCAGATTTGATAGCAGTTTTCACCAAAACAGTATTTTGCTGGGGTTTGTTTGTTTGAGTCCTATGTAAAGAAACCAAAAGCACGGAAACCCAAGACACGGAGATATAGATTTGTTGTATTTTGGCAGAAGGTTGTTTGTTTCCTCACTCGCAAACATCCAAAATGCATCTCTTTTATTTTTCAGTTGAAGGTGTTTTCTGATGTATTTGAACAGTTCTGCATCTGCTGTTATAATGATACATGTTATCATGTAACTGTCTTGCATGTATTTAGAGCCTACCTTAAAGTGTCCTAATACAAATAGGATATAATCCTTTCTTTTGGAAGAATTCATACAGTCATCCCATTCTGTCATGGGAAAAGAGGAAGTAAATAGGCAATATCAACTCATAATTAATTAATGCGCCAAACAGTTTTAATTAGCAAAAAGAAAACATGAAATACTTAATCTAAGAAAACCAACAAAACCCAAAAATCTATTTCAGCTACTAGCACAAATACCTACCGGCTTGAAAAATATGTGTATCTGTGCTGTTATGGTATTCTCGGTAATTTGAACAGAGACTTTATTTTTTTTTTTAACAGCAAAGGCAGCAGCTTACCATGTAAAAATAAACATCCCTAAGATAAATTAGATGGCTTGTACCATGCGTAACAGATTGTTAACATTTGGTCATGTTTTTTTAAGATTCTAGTTGCTTTGTGCCTTGGAGACCACAATCTTCATAATGCAGCCCGCAGTGTTATTCTTGTTGTGACACTGAATATTGGGATATGTTTTTTTGTTAATGTTTTGCCTAAAAGTTGAACTCATAACTCAAAGAACTTATCTAGACTCTTCTCTGATAAAATATCTACTTCAGTGAAACATTAGTATCTGTCAAAATAACACGAGCTGTAGGATAAAAGCCAGCTCTGCGCCCTATCTTATTTGAAACCATCTGTAATTCCATGTACCAACATCTGCAAATCACAGTAGATCTTTGTTTTTTTTTTCTTTTCCCTAAATTTACTTTTATTTAATAATCTATAAAAATACCCTGAAGAACAGAATATATTTGTGAAGAATTGTAGATAGCATTAAGGTAGTACAGCGCTGAAAAGGACGGCACAATGCTTTTGCATATTCAGGAGCTAGTAGTGCTACAGGCCTCTGTAGTGGGAGGTAGCTAGCAATATCCTTATAAAAACAACTGTTTTCAGTGTCTCTGTGTATCTCCAGTTCCCAGGATTTCCTTATGTTCCACAAATATCTCTAGCTCCTTTTTGCCATGCTTTATAAAGAGAACTGTATGTGAGGATGCAGTTCCGTGTGCATGTTTTTATTGGAGTGTCCAACCTCAAAAATTTGAGGCTCTTGCCTGAAATCTAATCTGACTGAGGTGTCAGTGACACAAAAAATGAATTTCCTACAGTTGTAACTAAAATAGGCATATGGGTAGAAGTCAGCACCCCTATTAATATCCTCACCAATAGGAAGGTTGCAGTGTAGACTCAACCTTTATTGAGAATCCACACATAATGAATGTTCTTATTTAAAAAAACATAAAAAGATACACTTAGATCCTCTGGTATCTTAGAAGATAAATGTAAGATGCAAATGATTAGGAAACTATACAGTGAGTCAGTGGCAAAAACATTTCCCTGCTCTTACTCCTGTATTTGGCACAGTGGGGTGAAGCATAAGCTTATTGGAGAGGAAGGAGAGACTGTATGAAAATCAGTGTGTTCAGTGAGCTGAAAATGCTGTAAACTTTGATATTTATGGCCTGTAGCTATTTCTTGAGTTAATCTTAGGATAGAATAGGAAGGGTCTGAGCAAAATAACATAAAAATACTGAGGGACTGAATAAAACAATCTGTTATGACTCTGGAAAATTTTAATTTTTTTTCAGTCTGTGAGTAAATCCCCCACTGGAAATGCCTGGAAATGACACTAGAGTTATAATTTAAATATGGGTGCAGTGTTTTAACTGTTCATGTCTCATACAGATTTTGTGTATTTTTGCTAGCAGCATAACCACTTCATCTGTAAGTTCTTCCAGAGTTCTTTGAAACGACACCTGGACATGATGACTCTCATGTTTTTAAAATTATGGAATTGCTCAAATTTATCTTATAACTACTCTTAAACCCTAGAGAATACTTTATTTTCACCACTAAACATTATTAGGTCAAGGGTAGCTGTCTTCCCATAATGTTCCCTCATTTAGAACTAAAATAGAGAAGACAACCTTTCCCTTCCATAGCTCTTTGATTATTCCCTTTAGCCTCTGGTGATAAAGGAGATGCACAGATCATTTAGGGTCATACCAACCTTTCTGATTCCTCTCATCCTCTGTCTGCTGTAGCTGACTATTCCTGAGTCTGTCTTCTGTAGTTAGTTTTGGAGATGGCCCCCAGAATTCCAAAGGAATGCATGTTGGCTTAGATAGTGCTGGACATTGATCGTTTTGCCATATTGGGCTTTTGGCAAATGTTTTTCTGGGTATTCAGAGGTATACTCCTATCTGAACATCTCAGATTTCCTTCCTAACTTTGGCAGGGATAAAATACCTAGTGTAACATTCAGGTACAGCCCAAAATCCAGAAGGTAAAACTAGAAGATTTAATGCCCAGGCAGCCCTAGAAAGGTACTCTTGACTACTCTAATCTTGAGCACTATTTGCTGGTAGCCTTTACTGTAAGGCAAAGCGACATAGAAAGTTGACTGGAGTAACATTTGGGTTGAGTTAGCTCCTGACACAGCTGGTAATTTAGAAGGCAAAATGATGACTTTAATGCAGCCTTTGCCCTCTTGCATTTAAGCTGTGGTTTTGAGCAGCACAGCACAAACCCTCATCACTTTATTGGACAAAGCAACGCATCCAGCTCCTCAGGTATTTGATGACAGTGGCTGCCTTTTTCCAGAGGAATGGCACAATAGAGCTTTTTGATTCTGCTGTTTAAACAGAAATACAAAAAACATCACACTGCTACAGTCATCAGTACCTATGTTATTTTACCCAGTGTCTAATTTAAAATAATCAGGATAATAATAATGTGGAAACCAGTCTATAATAAAATGTTGAGTGTTTCAAAATGCTATGTCCACATACTTTAGGATAAAAAAATGCTTCTTTGGCTATCAGTGCATTTATAAAACAAACTTTAAAATTAAGATTAAAACCCACAATCCATCCCATGTTTCCAATAGAGGGCATACACATCACTAGACAGAGGGAAAGATTGCTGAAATCCACTCTTACTAACCGATGTGGCAGGACTATCACCAAATCTTGTTCCTACAGGAATTAATAGTTT
>VWYK01112658.1:691-14153 GCA_013399775.1 Semnornis frantzii | reverse complement strand
AGAATACATATGTGTTATTGTGTTTTTTAAAATGTTAATTGTTCCAGATCCCAACAAAAGCAAAAAAATCATTCACTGCAATACATAGAGCTCAGTCAGGATCCCCCATGGGTTTTGTAACAAGAAAGCCAAATTGCCTGAGCAGTACACACTTCATTTAGCTTTTCTGCCATTATAAAATAATTGAAAAGATCTTTTATTGCAGCAAGGCAGAGAGACCTTAAATCCCTTGAATGCCAAGCATTTATGTCGTAAGGTAAAAAATCTGTGAAAGTACAAAGGTAAGCCTAGAAAATAAAGCATGTTGTTTTTCTTATTTACATAATGCAATCTACAGACCAACTAACTACTGGGAAATGTATCATGTCGTAAAAATTATAAGCCAGTATTTTTATTTCCTGAAATGGAATGCATCTGAAACTTGGCTATTTTGTTTTTCAGCTTATTATGACATTTAGCTGTATCCCTAATAACGAACCCATTCTTGAAAGAATCAGAGCTGATTACATGTTATTATTGTTTAAGGGTGCAAGTGGGATTAAGGGCACTCTCACACAATGATGCATCCATGTTAGTTTCCCCTGTGAACCTATATAGGTAGACTTGTGTTCATATTGAAGTTATGTAAATGTTGTTAAAATTTTCTCTATATATAGTGCAGCAAAAAAATGTAGCTTAATTTTGCCAGATTTGCAGACATTGGAGAAAGGAATACTCACCTGAGACTGCTGCACTGGTGTTCCTAGTGTCCAGGTGTTTGCAAATCCATTCCTGATCTGGTTTTCATGTTTGGTTTTTTTTTATTTAGGATGGAGCTTAGTTATTCAGTTTATGTTTTTTGTTGTTGTTGTGTCCTATGACTTCCTCTTCAAGAACATTTTTCTTTTCCATCACTTCCATTCCAAAATGCTTTTACTTAAAAATTCAGTTATGCTTTAATATTGAAGAGAGCACTCTAAAAAAGTCATGTTCATATACTTTAGGAACTTTACCTTTCAGTGGCAGTAGGTATTTCCTCACATATTTGAACACTGTATTGTATTTGGCATACAACTGTTTGTGAACTGTGTTCTCAGTTGAGTATCTGATGAACAAAGAAGCAGCATGCCTTTCGAGTAGTAGTTTTTAAAAGGTTGATAGATGTGCTGTCATAATTAACATTTCAGTTTTTTTCAGTTCGCTTCTTTTATTTAATACAATGGAGATGTTAAAATATACATTATTTTTGTTAACTTTTGGACGACTTTGATCAGAAAGAATCTGATATGATATACTGTGAAGGACATGGTTGTACTAGCTTTTAAAGATTTATTTTCTTAAAGCTGCCTTTGCTCATGTTTATAATTTTTTATTTTTAAGATAACTAAGCAAATTTCTAAGTTACAAAAATTGAAGCTTTTTTCTTTGAAATGACAGACAAGCATAGTCAAACATTGTTAAACATTTGATTAGTTAAACAATTTCTGCACCAATATCTATTTAAATGCATTAAAAGAGTGAAATGCATTCAACACCCTTTCTTAGGGGAGCTCAGTTTCAAGCTGCGTGTCAGTATCAAACATTTATCATTTTCCTTAGCAATTTAGAAGAAGAAAATTTAGCAATTTAGAAGAAGATGTGTAGATGCAATTTATGGTGTCAAGCTTGACATTTTAGAACTGGTTGTGGTAACTGAGGCATTTCTGCAAGAAAGGCCAAAGAAAATTGAAAAAGCTAAGTTTGTGCCTTCTTCAGTCATGCTGAACAGGACATTGACTGTGGCTGTGCAGAACTACACTTGGGAAGAAGATGTGAGCACCAATATTGTAGCTCACTCTAAACTGCCTGGATGAAATCTTCAAAGTAAGTCTGCAGGCAGTTCTCCATAGCTGAGCTGCTCATATGGTCCCTGCATGTGTTAGTGATTCTCGATATCCATAAAATTACATTGACTAGTAGATAAAGTGATCTAGTTAAAACTATATTTACTTAAACTGCATTAATCCTTGCTTGCCCTGATTTTGCTAAAGTCATGGTCTAGTCACAAGTTTCTGTCCTAGGCATTTGTTAGATGTTTTAGCAGTGCAAGTGCAAAAAATAACACAAAAAGACAGGTATGGATAAAATTTCCTCCTAGGGGGTCTATTAATTCTGTTATGTTCTCATAGTATAGCAAGTGTCATCTTCATTTTGTCCAATTAGTCTATGGCAGCTTCTGCAGCGAGGTGGTTTGTAGATCTCACAAGTCCCTGAATGAATTTACACTGCCTAGATCACTGGCTGAATAAACGTAAAGGACTTTTTCATCTTAAGATATCATGAGACTCAAATAGAAATAAGGTATGTTAAGAATAACGCTTTTACCTAGCTCTAGAAGACAGGCAGACCTGAATGTTTTTGTTTCTGTGTGTGAAAAGTCCTTGAGGATGCTCCTTTGTGATGACAGTTTTTGTCTGGGTTATTTTTTTTTCTGTTGAAGTAACACCAGAAATAGGATTCATAAATGTTTGGTGGTGGTATGTTGAAATACTGAATTGAACATCATCCTCACAGCTGCAGAAGATTTGGTTGTGGCTGCCAGGAGCTGTGAAGCAAAAGACCCATTCTTATGTGTATTCATTTCTAGCTGTCTCCTTATATATCTGCAGTAGAATTTCTGTATCATTGGTTTTGCCTGGAGGGTTGGTGTGATGTATTTTAATTGTTTAAAATTCATGTCATCTGACAGTGAAAATTTTTCAGTACCTCTTAACTGCCTGATTTTGGGCCAGTGTATGGTTGGCACCGTTCACTTGAAAAGATTGTTCTGTTCTCAGAAAGACTTTTTTATCCTGGTGAAAAAATGACCTGTTGTAGGAAAATTGAGAAAAAGACAAGTCTTGGGCTATTTAGGATATCATAAATCTAACCTTTGTATGTGCTCGTCTGGTGCTTGTGTGAACAAACCTATAGAAACTTGGTTTCCTGCACTATATCAGTCTAGAGATTTGACAGATATAAATTGCCACCTATAAGAAAATCTTTCCATGATTTGCCTGTAGAAAGAAGTAAAGCAAGACAGTGCCTTTAATTATGGTTGCAATTTCTTTTTCACTCTATTAAATCCTGTAGCTGTGTTCTTCTGTTAATGATATCCTTTCTTCCATCTTGTGTTAACTTCAGACTTATCAAACTGTTAGTTAACTGTTGGTTAATTGAGTAAATTTTGTAATTCATTACCTCTAACTCGTGTGCTTTGATATGCAGTATTTTATTTTCATAATCCAAATGAGGTTATTGTTTGGTTTTTTTCTTGAGCTGGACCAAGAAACGCTGATTGGTGCTAGCAACATTCCTCAGGTGGTATTCTACTTACACATTTCTTTAGACATTTCTTTTGATATAGATGTTGAACTTTAGAATCAATTTGCTAGTGAAATTTTGCTTTCTCAAGTTCTTGAGAAATAACAAGGCAGAGTCAATTTAGGACACAGGAAATCCCTGTGAAATTGCAAAAAAAAAAACCTTCTTGCCCTTTCCTGGGAGCTTGTCTGAAGATGTGTGTTGTCTTATGTTGCATTTTTGACTGTTAACATTTCAGAAAGCTCTGTGTGTAGGTTTCTCTTCTGGCAGTGCACAGCCAAGAGCTCATTAAAATGGAAATAGCATTTCTATGGCTGTTGTGCTCTGGGCATGACAGCTGATGGAACAGCAATAGCCCAGGGGAGTGGGATTAGCTGAGGACAGCCAGAAGGAAACAAGTAGCTGAACTGAAGGATCACCAGCAAGAGGAGGCTGACCTGCAGGCGAGCACACTTCTGCAAGTGCCCTTGTTTGAGTTGAAGTGGTTGCTGTGATCAACTGCTGCTGCTCCGCTGCTGAAATCGTTTCCCTCTCTCGTGTCTGTTAGATGAGCCTACTGTAAGGCTGTTATTTGACCATCCTGTCTACAGGTAGTATAATAGACTTTGTTAACTCTTCTCACTTAAGTCAAAAGTGATCACTTGTGCAGGTAACTCAGTAAATCTGAAGGGGGTTGATTGATGACAAGCAGTTCTCACTGGTCTGGGTGAAATAACCTGTCTAGTAGGCACCACAGGAACCAGCAGGGCTATTGGAGAAGTAATGGTCTAGTGTGTTTCTACTGCTTAGTAGCAACTTCTGGCTCTTCGGGTATATCTGTGAAAACCTCATCATCAGTATTCTGATCAGTATTTCCAATAATGGAAAATCATTTGAAACATCTGGACAATTTACTATTACAGAAGATCAATCCAAAGCAAAAACACATCTACTGTCTTCTTGAAAGGAAGAAAAAGACAGGATAGGAGGATAAAGCATTTCTGAAAAGAAGGAACTGATAGAAGAAACCTATTTTCTTTTCCAAAATATTAAAAAAAACCCCCAAAATAACTAGTGGATGAGCCATGATCAGTTCACCTTTAATAATATATTGGTGCATTTCTTGAGTCTTGGGAAAATAGTTTGGGTTTTGCATCTGCAGGGCACAAACTTAGAACTAAATACATCTTTGGATAGTGTATTATCTTAATACATGTATTGAGATAATATCTTTTCCATCTTTCCAGTATCCATATCTTTGGATGGTGTATTATGTTAATTAGATGCCTGTAAAAATCTGTAATGAGTCTTCATGTTTTATAAGGGAAGTCTGTGTTAGCTGTAGTGTCACTTGACTTTTTCTGGATGAATTAAAAACTACTGAAACTGAAGATTAAGGAAAGAATAGTAAGAATTGAACAGCTAGCTTGGATTTACACAGTTGTGCAAAGAGCAAAGGAACATTTAATAAACTTTTTTTGTTGATTAGTTTTTTCTCTTTATTTTTGGGTTTGGTTTTTTTTTTCCCTTCCTAATTCTTGTTATTTTGTAACTTTCAGAAATCGTGCCAGAAGCCTGTGGACAAATACATTGAGTATGATCCTGTTATCATCTTGATTAATGCTGTTCTATGTAAAGCACAAGCATACAGGCACATTCTTTTCAATACAAAGATAAATGTAAGTTGCTCTGTCCCTGCCTTGAGACATTTTTTTGTTAAAGATATGTTTAGATTTGGTAAGGTGATTGTAATAGTTGTAGGCTGTTCTTTTTCTGCCCTTTCCCAGGTTCCAGCAGTCCAAAGCAGTTACATCATGAATACACATGACATCTCAAACTCCAGCTGCTAGTAAGAAAACTACTGTCTCCACAGTAGTGATGCCCCAATAGTAGCAAATACAGCAGTCAATCTTGCATATTAAAGAGAGGGAACTGTTCATGCAGTTTTCTACAACCTTTATCATTGGAAGAGAAAGTTGTAATTGCCAAAGTATGTTTCTGTTGGAAACAGTTCTTTCTGAAATGAGCTGTAGTAGTACAACATACCATATTGACAATACTCGGCCAATTAAATCTACTGTACTAATTTCTCATGATTTTCTTCCTCAGTAATTAATCATGCCCTCAAAATTACAGCAAAATAATAATGGCTTTCACATGAAGTGTTGATGCAGAGTTACATGGTCAGCTTAGTTGTGCTGGCCATGCTGGGGTGTAGAGATGTAGCATTCCTGACAGAATTGCATTTTTTTATGTTAAAGACTGATATCTCAGGAGGGGGAAGGTAATCTAGAGCAAACAACTCAAGCATTAAGTGTAGGCTGTGGTCATATTGATATCTCTTGGCCAGTCTAGGTTAAGCAGCGTAGATAAATATACTTGCCTTGTCCTCCAAGTATAAATCTGACTAAAGATTTTTAATGAATTCAGTGCTTCCAGAAACTGATTATGATGTCTTCCGTGAGACTTCTGGAAGAACTATTCTGTCTGTGGAAATTTGCTAATTTTTTTGCTAAACTAGTGGCTCAACTGAAGCAATTTGCTTGTATCTCTGAACAAAACCAATAAACATACAGAGATTGTTTGTGTACAGATGTTGAAATGTATTTCAAATACCCATTTCATACTAATGCTTTCATTTATGATGATTTATTACTAATGCTTTTATTCTTTCTTTTACCAGATTCATGGGAAGCTCTACATATTCTGCTTGCTCTGTGAAGCGTATCTCAGGTGGTTGCAGCTACAGGATTCAAGCCAAAATACAGATCCTGATGACTTAATCAGATATGCCAGGGAATGGGATTTTTATAGAATGTTTGGTATAGCTTCTTTAGGTAAGATCGATTATTCATGTCACTATCTACTCTGTAAGCATTCAATACTTTTATGAGTCTTTTGACAAGCCCGTACGGCAAAAATGGATGCAGAGTGGATTAAATAATTATACACATACTCTCTAATTTGCTTTCATGTAATGCAAATGCATATTTTGATCCTGACTACAATTCAGACTTATGTGGTCAGCATTAGATATCAAAACACTGCAAATTGCTAATATTCAGAAGTCTTTGTCTGAATCAATTTATGTAGTTTGAAGACTAATATAGAGCTCAGCCTTTTTCCATATTTCATGTTGACTTAAAGGTTTATTATTCATTAAGGTGATACAACATTATAGAATCATAGAATGGTAAGGTTGGAAGGGACCTCAAGGATTATCCAATTCCAACCCCCTGCCATAGGCAGGGACACCTCCCACTAGTACAGGTCACCCAAGGCCTTGTCCAACCTGGCCTTGAACGCCTCCAGGGAGGAAGCAGCCACAACCTCCGTGGGCAACCTGTTCCAGTGCCTCACCATCCTCACTGTAAAGAACTTCCTCCTGAAGTAAACAATAATTGGGAAAAGCCGTATCTGGGGTTTTGGGGAATTGTAGTAAATGCAGAAAAATACAGAACCGTGTCATCACTGTTAAAGTGTTCTAAGTGTTTTGTGTTCTAAGACTACATTTAAGACCAGGGAAGAATTGTGGGGTTTTTATTTTGGTTAATACTTTTATTCTCATACTTTTTCTGGTAATAGCATTTAAATCGAGCCCACAGACTAAAACTAGTGTTTCCCTTAGACATGCAGAGATTAACTTAAGCCATTTATTGTCTTATGTTGCTCTTAGCAAGTTTTCATACCATAAAATCATGGAATGTCAGGGGCTGGCAGTAAAAATGTTTGAACTAATTTTTCAGTAGTAATTCATCTGTTACAATTCTTGTGAGAGTTGCTTTCGCATCTGCATTAATTCCAGTGTTACACAGGATGCAGTGTCAAAAAATGTCAAGTAGCTAAATGATATTTTCACCTCAATCTTCTTTCTCATTCTGGATGAGAAGCGTTTGTTGCTGGTGACCTTTTTAAAGAACACAAGTACTGATTTTGTTTTGCAGGCTAACAGACAGTTGACAAAACCCTCTTCTGTTAAAAAGTAAAGAGGTTCTTACACTAAACTTACTGTGCTGTATGGTGTTAGAAATTATGGCAATCCTAAGGAGAATTCTGTGATAAAATTATTCTGAATAGCATGATACTGAATTACTTCAAGTAATAGTAGTAGTTGCCTATTAAAAAGATCACAAGAGATGGAGGCTGTGTTCATATTTAATTATGTCTTTAAACAGCAGTGGCTTGGCTGCATTTAGAACATGCCATTTCACTGAAAGTCATCTAAAAAGAACTTGATTTTGGCCCTTGATTCTCTTTTTCCAATTCCTCTTATTTCTTCTTAGAACAAACTTCATTTTTGGTTGGTATTTTTATGACCTTATGGTGGATGAGACCTGAGATGCTGAAGACAAAGTCAGACTTCATTTTACTTCTCAAAGCACTTCTGTTGTCCAGCTATGGAAAGCTTTTGCTTATTCCAGCTGTTATTTGGGAACATGACTACACGCCTTTGTGCCTCGCGTTTATAAAAGTTTTTGTCTTGATATCAAACTCTCAGGCAATTAGAGGTATGTTTTTGCTTTTTTATAACTACACTATTTGTATAAAATGTTTGTGAGAGAATACAGTGGTTAATAGAAATCATTATTATTGTTTATGTATTTTTATTGGTATCAGATATGTGCCAGAAATAGCTCTAACTTAAAATTGTGTTAGACTAATAGAAAGTGAATAAAACAAAACACTTTATGAAAAAAAGAAAAAGCACCTCTTTTCTCAGCATCATCTCTTTGTATATGCTGTATCATATCCATCAGATCCATGAGTGAGAATTTGAGACAACTCACAAATCATTGAAACATAAGACAGTATTCTTTATCTGCCTGGAAAATGAAAAATTCATGTTAATTCTATGCATGGCTTCGGAATGCACTTTTAACAGATTGCGTGATTTCTTGTACATACAAATTCTCACATGGTTTCTTAGATCTTCTTAAATGGTAAATGATAAAATTCATTCTGTTTTCTTTTGCAGTTACATTGAACTTGAACCGAATGCTCCCTTGGATGGCAATCTTCTTTGGATTAATTTTGGAAAATGGAGCCATCTGTTTGTTCCAGAAAATGGGATGGGACCTTTGAAATATTAGTGCAGATATGAAGAAATACCAACATACATGATCATTTTCTAAGAATGATCTCTGCCAGCAGGCTCCAAAGGCACAGTGATAAAGAAGGTCATAGGTAAAAATATCTTGCACTACCGATGAATGTAGACTCTTTTAGGGTGAGTTAAAATGAGAAACTTCAGAACTTTGGATGTTTAGTGTGGTAAGCCATAAAACTTCAGCCTTAGGTTGTGTATTTTCTGATTTTAAAATACGATTTTGTTACTATCCTAATAGCTTTATAAATCTGGCTGCATAGCTATGGCTATAAAAAAAAAAAAAAAAAAAGGTGCACTGAAAAAGTTCGGCACTACTACCAATCACCACATTCTTGCAGAAAGGGGAGGTTGAATTGTTCAGTTAAGAGGAAGGTTGAGAGTCAGTAGAAGAATGTAAAAGCCAAGTCTGATATTTCCTCAAAATACATCTTTTTCAAAGACAGAAGTGAGTATGTGCAAACAGCTTACTCTGCCTGCCTTTTCTCTAGTAAAGCTACAATGGGAAACTAAGCTGCATTCTCCAGAATGTTGATGTAGCAAACAAAAATAATAAAAGCTCTTAAGTTCTAGAGTAATCTCTAGAAACTAGTTTTAACTGGTTTGAAATTTTATGTGATGTCATGAGTGCTGCTGCTTTGTCCTGAAAACTGAAAAGAGTGAAAGGATTCTAATCCCCAGCATACAGGGTTGTTTGGGATACTGCTTCTGCCTTTGTTATTAAGCCACATCCCTCACTTGCAGCCCTTATCTGGCACTAGGTTTAGTGGAAGCAAAAAGTGAAGTATAAGGCTGCTCAGCAACAGAGCAGTGCTTGTTAAGAACAAAACAAACAACAGCACTCCCCAAAGACAGGAAAAACCTCAATAGCAAACCACTATGTTTAGACCTAAATTAGTGAAGAAACATTTGTAGAAGCCCTGTACCTTTGTCCCCAGCAGGCGAAGAGAAGAGGGCCAGATAGCCCACAAAATAACTGGTTTTCCACAAGATGCTAATTAGGACATGAACCTACTTCTTTTGTGGAAACCAGTTTCTGTTACATTCCATCCAATGTTTAATAATCCTGCTTCCCTTCCAGAAGGTTATAATGTCTATAGTTACTATTTCCATTCTTCATTTTTCTCAGATGCAGTTTCCTCCTGTTTTGCAAAATGCAACATTTTGGAACATCTTCAGTTCTAAACAGATTTAGAATAGGTCTAGAGTATGATCACAGAAGACACCAGATACATTTGTCTGATGCAGTTGCCCATACTGCAGCAAGTTGTTTGGTCAGAAAAGCAGATCATTGCTGGTTCTCTTTTCACAGAATCCAAGAATTAATCAGGTTGGAAAAGACCTTCGAGATTATCAAGTCCAACCTATCACCCAACACCATCTAATCAACTAAACCATAGCACTGAGTGCCACATCCAGTCAAAACAATTCCAGGGCGACTGACTCCACCACCTCCCTGGGCAGCCCATTCCAATGGCCAATCACTTTCTGCAAAGAACTTCTTCCTAACATCCAGCCTAAAACTCCCTTGCACAGCTTGAGACTGTCCCCTCGTTCTGGCATTGGTTGCCTAGGAGAAGAGACCGACCCCTGCCTGGCTGCAACCTCCTTTCAGGTAGTTGTGGAGAGTGATAAGGTCACTCCTGAGCCTCTTTGTATTGGTTAGAGTTCAGCTTCTCAGGGGAAACCAATACAGTNAGAGAAACAGGGAGTTCCACTGTTTATATAGGGGGGTCCAGACAGGAAGTGGGAGTGGGCTAAACACTACACCTGGGGTCAGCAGACCTGGGGTCAAGTTCTGACCACTCCCCTGACCCAGGAGAGTTAACCCTTTACACTCCTCTTCTCTAGGCTGAACAACCGCAGCCACTCCTCACAGGGTTTGTGCTCCAGCCCCCTCACTATCCTTGTTGCACTCCTCTGCACACATTCAAGCATCTCAACATCCTTCTTAAACTGAGGGGCCCAGAACTGGGCACAGTACTCAAGGTGTGGCCTGACCAGTGCTGAGTACAGGGGCAGAAGGACTTTACTGGTCCTGCTGGCCACACCATTCCTGATATAGGCCAGGATGCCATTGGCCTTCTTGGCCACCTGCTCATACTGCTGGCTCATGTTCAGTTGGCTGTTGACCACTACCCCCAAGTCCCTTCCTGTCTAGCTGCTCTCCAGCCACTCTGTCCTCAGCCTCCATGGGCTTGTTGTGGCCAGTGTAGAACATGGCACAGACTTGTTAAATCTCATGGCACTGGACCGTGCCCATCTGTCCAGCCTGTCCAGGTCCCTTTCTCCAGAGTCCTCCAACCCTCCATCAGATCAACAGTTGCTCCCAACTTGGTGTCATCTGCAAACTTACTAATGGTGGATTCAATTTTCATGGGTTAGAGGCTGACATTTGTGCTACACACCTTTTTGAGCATGTAGAGAATGCCAAAAAAATCCCAACCTGCAGCCTCTTAGAGTATATGAGACAGCTGAACACCGCAGCTGCCCCATCAAAGACATAATTTGGGAAGTGTATGAGGAATCCACCTTGCTACTAGTGTGAATCACTGCTCAAGTGAGCATAGGTGTGCAGCTGCTCATAGGGTGAGCAGGAGCTTTGGCAACATTGTGTCTAGAGCATGCTTTGCTTTACATGAGATTTGGGGAGATGCTCTACCCCCAAAAGCTCTTGCAAAGACTGTATGTCACCAAAGGGGGTTTGAATAGTGCTTGTGTTCCTCCCACAACACTGGCATACAGCATTGCAGCAGAGGCTGCCAGTCGAGAAAGGGGCAAAGGGAAAGAGCAACAGGTCTTTTAGAAAAGCTTCAGGAATACTGAGATGGCCTTGCTTTTATTTTCCTCCTTCACCTTCCATCTTGAGTTTAGGAGGGAGTGAAGTTGTGCTGAAGCAGAGAATCTGAACTAGGAAAATGCTGGTGCCTGCCGAACCAAACTCTGTTTGCTATTGTAGCCATCATCTGGCTTTTACCAAGCCCTTTGTTTGTCTTTGTACAACCATCGCATTGCAGCTGATAAAAATTTCTCACCACTTCCTATGGAAATGTACTGTCTTGCTACTGCCAATTCTGTTTTTCTAATGGTCTATCAACAGTGTTTTAGTTTGTTCCTCTTAGGTTTAATATTTATTTATTTGTTAGTGTTAATTATATGTGTCTTCACTATGCTCCAAAGATGTGTTTTTTTCCTGAAATTTTTCCCTTGTCTGCTCTGGCACTGGTTTGAGTCTAAAAGCTGAGTGGAGCACTTTTGAATAAAACTAATGTAAAGGGAAGATTCTGCACTGCATATAATGTGAATATTACCTGATCAGCAGCAAAACTGTAAATACAATGTATATAAATTTTGTTTGGAGACAGTTTTCTTAACATTTATTTTGAATGTTAAAAAAAATCTATTCAGAATGTTTTCTGAGTTCTATTCAGAACACCTAGAATGATCCTGCTCTGGCAGGTGGTTTGGATTAGGTATCTTTTGAGGTCCCTTCCATCCCCTGACATTCTGTGATTCTGTGAATGGACGTGAACATGTTCCAAAAGAAGCAATACTTTCCTGTTGTGTCACATGCTAGTAACATATTAGTCACATACTCTGCAATCCTATTAGGAGCCACCATTGTCCTTATGCAGCTTAGAGGATGGAGAAGACAATTGAGATCTACAGAGCTGCAGAATGAAAGCAGGCGTCTGCAGATTTTCAGTCTTCAGAGGCATCATTACTGTCTAGCAATGTGGGGCACTTTGCCTTGTGTAGTTTTATGGGTACTCATTTGCCAGAACTAACATGACAAAACCGCTGATAGTTCATAGATCTAGGAGGAACTTAAGAACGCCCTCTGTGTGTGGTGGCAGGTAAGTGCATTTTTCATGCCTTTGGGAAAGGGCTCTGTAAAATACTATTTTAAGGGCCTGCCTGTTTAGAACAGTCATCTCTCTTGCTTTTATCCATTTTGATCTTGAGCTACTCTTCTTTCATAAACTCTTTGTAATTAAATAGTCTTCTGTGATGCATGGTGTATGACAAAAAGCATGCCCTTTCTTTATGTCTTCAGTTGCTTCATGAACTTGTGGGAAAGGAATTACCTGGGTTAAACTGTAACAGCCTGCAAATGAATCCATATAGACTGAGTTTTGCTTGGAATCAAAAAGGATATCATGGCCTATATAAAATCTGTATCCCCATGGACCAAAATCCAGAATTCTGTCAGATGAAATGCAAAGAATGAGTGAAGGAAGAATATTATTTATTGTAGATGTTTTTGTAATAGTCTAAGTGGTAACATGAAATGGTGAAGGATATCTTCCAAACAGTGAAATCTGTAAGTTTCCATAGAAAAGTTATTGATAACCTCATTACTTCAGTGCTTTGTACCCTGTCCTTGAAATACCCTTTTAAAAGCAGAATTAACAAGTGTACAGAGATATAATTTGTCACTGTTAATAGGAAGAGCTGTGCAAAAAGAGAGATTCTCCGCCCTACGATAGTGTGCACTGCGTTAGGTTTTGCTGGTGGAGGCAAGGGCTGCTACCCTTATGACCTCATGCAAGTGCAGACAAGCAAGTCCTTTCTTCTACATCAAGTCATATCTCAGGCATATAAACCATTAGCCCAGTCTTCAGCGTACTGAAAGTAAAATAGGACATCTGCACTGGAAAACTTAATAGCAGCTATTTCTCATAAAACAAGAAAGCCATTGTTTGCAGGAGCTCGCATGGCTTTTGCGACCCAGCTTTCCCCGAGCTGGTTAGTGCTAAGCACCACAGTGCCATCTGGAGTTAAAAAGCAAAGCACGCGTGTCCAAAACTGGAAGCAAAATAAAAGCACTGGAAATACGTATTCTTTCTGATTTTTACAAAATAAAAATTAAGCTTTTTAAAATTAACATTCATTTTCAATTTGTCGAAATCTTAAGTTGATAATGAAAACCATGTCACAAAATATTTGTTTTGGTGACTTAGTATCAAGATCAATTTAATATATGCACCACAAAAGCTGTAAAATGCAAATTATTTTAGCACAGCATCTCTTTGTTTAAGACATAAACAGTCTTGC
>VWYK01112624.1:0-17238 GCA_013399775.1 Semnornis frantzii | reverse complement strand
TCCAGTAGAGCTTGCAGTTGGTGCTTGCACAGCACAGCGGCCCAGGCACCATATGTCCAGGGAGATTAACCTGTGGAGGGAAGCTGGCCTGGAAAGGAAGATGGGAACATGACAAATTTGATTCCAACTTTAATTATGCATTTTGGAAAGACAAGTGCAGCTTGGTGTTTCATTTTCTGCGTCCATGGATCACAAGGTCTTGCAATGACAGGACAAGGGGCAATGGGTTTAAACTGGCAGAGGGGAGATTGAAACTGGATGTTAGGAGGAAGTCATTTGCAGTGAGGGTGGTGAGACACTGGCACAGGTTGCCCAGGGATTTTGTGGCTGGTCACTCTCTGGAGGTGATCAAGGGCTGGTTGGACGAGGCCTTGAGTGACTTGTACTAGTGGGCAGTGTCCCTGCAGGGACTAGTACACTAGTACAGGTCACTCGTCATATTTCAGAGATATTTAGGCATTTACATTGGCTCTGGGACTTTTGAGAGGCCCTTGAGCTGCAGTCATTCCTAAAGCAAGACCACTCTGTCTGCTTCTACAACTTTTGCAGAAGCAGATGGCAGAAGACTGGTAGCATCCTTTTGCAGTGCTAACAGGATATTATTTCTGTGATGAATTATGCTGTATTTATTCCTCAATCTGTAGAATATGAACTTCATTAAAACAGACTAACATTTTGCAATCCCAAACTTGCAGTGTAAATAAATATTGACAGACTTTAATTTGCTATAAACTACATGATTGCAATGCATCCTTGCCACCATTGAAGTAAAGTGACATCCAAGTAGATAGGGGCTTGCAGTTGTGCTCCTTACTCAAGTTCTGACTTTGTGTTATTTAACCTTTTGGCCTTGTTCTTAATGTAAATGTAAAATGAATTGATATTAAAATTTTTCTTGAAGTGTTTCCATCCCAGGTGTGTTGTAAGATTTGATTAATTAGTGTCTGTGAAGCACTTTAAGCTCTTCATGTGAAAGATGGCATGTACTGAGGTCCTGTGATTGCTTACTGTGTTTATTCATTCACAGTACCAGAAATTAATTTATTTTAAAATATTTTCCATACATTTTAGAATCTCATGAGGGAGAATTGCCACAGGGAAACCTATGAATGTAAGTCTAATTCAAACTCTTCACTTCAGACCTCCATTTCATCTCTGGAATACATCCTTTTTCTCACTTTTTGGCTGGCTCTTCTGGATCCTGTGTGCACCTTAAAACCCTAGTAGTTAAGTCTGAATAGTGTCAAGGGGCTGACTATGGCCAAATCTCAAGGCATTCTCATGGGAAATTATCTAAATGAGCTAGAAAACTGCTAATCCCCATGGCTTTTATACTATTTAAGGGCATCTTTTCCAGAAACAGAGGTGCTATGAATGCAAACACTTGCATGTGAGAGTATGGAGATGGACTGCTGTAGCGTGTATCATTCAGACATATTAGTTAAAAAAAAAACAAACACACCAAACCAGTTACTGCAGAAGAAACTGCTGAAGAAAACAATATTTCATGTACCTGTTTGTTTCATTAATGCAGTGGTATTCACTGCTCTCAAACACATCACTTTCAATCAAGCAATGCAATAGAGTGCACAGAAAATTTCTTCAGTTGCTGTCCATGCAGTTCTCAAGACTAGAGTGGAAAAAAAAAAAATTACTGGCCTGGTACAACTTCTTGACCAGGCTTTATGCATATCTCTACATTTTACATTTTATCTTAAGCCATTCCTGGTAATTTTCTATCTGCTTAACTGGGGGCCTGAAACCTCCTCAGTAGGCATATTATTGCCATTGTAGGCCTAAGCAGGCCAAAATAGGCTTATCCATGTCCTGGCTTGCCCAGACATGCTTTCTGCTCTTCCTTCCTCTCTCTGTTTTGGGGAGAAACAACTGTGGGAAAGAGAACAAGGAACCTGGAGCCACTGAATTGAAGGACCCTGTCCCTTTGCACCCTGTGGTAAACAAGGCACACACGGTTGCCTTGTGCAAGGCTATGTTCTGCCCTTAAAAGGGTAAAGCAAGCCTGTGGCTTCACCTAATATGGCCAAGTTTGGCTAACTGCCATTCTGATTGGCTATTCTGTGTCCAAAGGTCCATTAGTCTCGGGCTATATGGGTAAAGGGAGATGAGCAGGTAATACAATGTGCTCTGCCATTGTATCTGTGCTCTCTGATGTTGTATTTGTGCTGCCTTACATCCTGCACTCCCTGGAAACTGCCTGCCAAGAGTTTACCAGGAACAGGCTCTAAATGCCTCCACGCAATTGACCTGCACAGCCAGCATGACACCGTGCTGAGACTGCACATGGCATTGCATCCTGCCTGCACCCGAAAGCCTCCTGCCAAGGCAGGAAGTGCTGGAGATACACAGATCATCCATAGGAGATTAGGACCAGGTCAGAGCTTGTCTGCCTCCTTTCTCCAGCAGCCTGGCAAGAACCAGAAGTCTCAGCAGATGACAAGAATTCCCTGAAAGCCTTTGGGTACTGTCTGAAGCTGTAGCCAGCCCTGCCAGTCGGGAGATCATTTTGTGAGTAAATGCTTCAAGCCTCTCGTAACTCACCCCTGCCTTCTGCCATAAGCAGAAAGGAGCTCCTTGAGTGCATCTAGTGGGCAAGAGGAGTATTGACTGCAAGCAGTACCCTGACCACAAAGCCTTCTCTGCCAGTTAAATCGAGTTCAATCAATGTTATATATTATCAGTAGGGATTGCCAGAGCCTGTTGTAACCTGTATAAAGTTTCTATGACCAATGCAAAGAACTGTTATTGAAATTAGTGATGGGGGTGGTGAGAGTTCTGAATATTGAATTTTAATAAACAATTTTTGAAAATATCCTCTTGCATTAATTAATTACCCCTCCACTATAAATATTCTGTCACTGCAGTTAATATGACCCTCTGGCTCTGGACTGGCAGAGATGTTCTGCACTCCCCACAAGAAGAATATTTCACATCCTTCGCAGAAAAACTCCATTGTACATTTTTATAAACAACTACAAAATATCCACGAGAATTTTTAAGAGCTGCATAAGCTTCCTCAAATCATCTCAACCCTATCATAATGTCTTCAGATAGCAGATATAAAAAATTTCCATTACTGAACTTTCTGTTCCCTAATCTGTTCTCTGGATCATATAATTTTACTCAGTGCAGTAAACAAACTTAGAGGAACATACGATATTAAAGCACATAAAATTAGATGATAAACTATGGACTACCACGATGGCAGGTTGCCGTTCTATTCACTGAAGATTCAGAGATTTAAACATGTAATAATTCTGTAATGCAGTAACATATATTGATTTTTAGAAATGTCTCATGCAGATCAGCTATTAATTATTAAATTATTAAGTTATTAAATATTCACTGGGCAGCTGCAGATATATTCTACAGAAAATGTTAAGAAGTAATATTAATTTTTATTTTAAAAAATCATCATATATATGATGCTATGTTTTGTCTAAACAATACAATTGTGTTAAAACTGTACAGCCATTGAAGAAAATGACAACAGCACTCAAGGAGAAAAAAAAAAAAAAGTTGAAATTTTAGTCACTGCTACTCAGCAAAAAGGTTTGATCTCACAAATATGGAGTCTCACTTTATTTTGGAGTAAAAGAGAATGCAAATCTGAGCATGTGTTTATTCTGGAGTAAACAGGTCAGGGCAGATTTGGAAAATGTGAAAGCTATTTGCAACTATCACTACTGCATGCATTTCACCTAAAATTACAAGTTAATGAGCATTCTGGCTATTAGCTTCAGCAAGAATAAACCTCTTCTTTTCAATGATATATTATTAGATTAGAAGTTCTCCAAAATTCTCTATAATTATTAGTAAATTATTTATATGACAAATACCTTCAAAATGTTTTAGGCAAGCTAAAACGAGTGGGGTTTTGTCTAGTATTTGCTAAGGTTTTAATGGGGAAATTAGTTTTATTTTTGTCTTCTTCAAAATAAAGTGAATGCTAGCTATGCTGAAAGGACTACATATCTGTAGCCATTCAACAAATAGGAATAGAAATTCAGCCCCTGTGAACTGCACATATGTATGCAGATGTACAGCTGGTCATGGTCACAACCTGACAGAAGCTGGTGTACCAGTGCCTAAGCCACGAAAGAACCCAGAAATCCTGATCTGCAATTCCTATTCCACCAACAAACAGAGCTAATCCTGGTAAATTATTAATTACTTTCTTAAGGTCACTGCTTTAATGCCACTTGACTCTTCTATTAATACAGGTTTATTTATAGAACCACTTCTTTTGGGATATTCAAAACTATGCTGCATGCAACACTGGCAAACATACAGTAACTGACTGTACAGCATCAGTATTGACTGACCTGTGAGCAAACCAGTATTGTAATGGAACTAATTCTCAAAATGCATCCAAACCAGTATTGTAATGGAACTGATTCTCAAAATGCACCCAAACCAGTATTGTAATGGAACTGATTCTCAAAATGCACCCAAACCAGTATTGTAATGGAACTGATTCTCAAAATGCACCCAAACTATATTGTGCTGGTTTGAGGCTAATTGGAATATTTTAATGGAGAAATATCATAGGCTGTGAAAAGCAAACACTGGTGATGTCTACTTCACTCACAGGCTTGCTGAGATGTATAAGAACAAGGACACAAACATAGGTAAAACACACAGAGAGTCTCATCTCTGTCTGGGTCCTTTTGGCCTTTCTGCTGGGTAACCTAACTAACTACTCTGCCTCTAACCCCCTGGCCAATCCTCCAAACTCACCTTGCACATAAGGTAAATCCTTGGGTAAGGTATAGGGGTGGAAAGAAGCTGGAAGGGTGGTTGGGAGCCCCTCCTTGGGACTGCAATTTCTGGGAGGAAGATTGTCTTTCTATATTACCGTCAACTTGTATATGTCTGTAACTATTCCTGTCTATTGTGTATATATCTGCTTGTACATTGTGCTAAGCTGTAAATAGAGCTTCAGTCCTTAACTTACAGCTGGCTGAGTCTAGTCTGGGAGATTTTACAAATTGCGGGGGGGGACGGGGAGGTAACTTCTAAACCATCACATATGTAAACAGATTGCAAATCGGAGTAATCTTGTTCAGGTGACAGATAACCCAGATGAAAATAATTATTTTACTCTTCTAAAATGATTTTAGTATGTTCACAACTGGACCAGTTTCCCAAGACAGTTCACAGGATTACACAAATATACACAGAGAGCCATCACAGGGTCAGGAAAGCACAGCAACAACTGCTGAAGGCAGAAGCACAGCTGAAAGGCAGTTCATTAGGCTGCCCTTTTGCTTGAAAGGTTACAGTCTGGAAGCCACAACGTACATATGAATACAATGTCTTTTAACATAGCAGTGTCAAAATCTTGGGGAATAAAGCATCCAGTTGCCCTTACTGACATTCATGCCATATGCATTCATTAAATTGAGGCTTGAGACAACGGAGAAAAAAAAATATGCATGATTTAAACACTTCTTGTTACTCCCTGTGTGCTTCCTTTTTAGTAAAAGAAAAGGGGGAGGGGGGAGACAGAGAGAGAGAGAAACTTTTGTTCCTGTTTGTTTATAGTGGATTAAAATTACTTCACCCTATGCACATGGGTGGGAATTTCAGCTCAGTGAGCCATATTATTTTGCACTCTCCTAAGTTATTAATGTGCTCTTGACAATTTAAGCCCAGTATTGTAAGCCCTCTGTAAATGTAGGGAATTAAAGTCCTTTCCATTGTGTTGCTGCATGCTGAGTAAGTCTCCAATTACTTGAGCTGTTAATTTTTTGGTTTTCTGTATCTTGCCTGTCTTCAATTCATTTATTCAGTCATGCTGAATGGTCACCTGCCGCCTGTGCTCTAAAGAGTTGTGCTTGCCTTGGATGGTGATCTCTGTGTCACACTTTGCTCACAGCATTTCCAACAGTAGGGTACATTTTCCTTTGTAGTATTTTTACTTGCTTCTAAAAATAAATCATAAATTGCTGGATAAATCGTTTCCGGCCTTCTTCAGGGTCCCTTCTCCAGTCATCTTGTGCTGCTCCCAGATGAAAAGAACCCTATTGGAAAAACCCTATAAAACTGAATAGAATATGGCCCTCTCACCTAACCTGTGAGCAGCCCAGACAACAACCGAGTCCTGGGCTGCAGCAAGAGCAGTGTGGGCAGCAGGGCAAGGGAGGGGATTCTGCTCTCCTCAGACCCCATCTGGAGTCCTGTGTGCAGTTCTGGAGCCCCCAGCACAGGAAGGACATGAAACTGTTTGAGCCAGTCCAGAGGAGACCATGAAGATGCTCAGAGGGCTGGAGCAGCTGTTATGAGGACAGGCTGACAGAGTTGGGGCTCTGCAGTCTGGAGAAGAGAAGGGTTCCAGGAGACCTTAGAGTAACCTTCCAGTATCTGAAGAGGGCTACAGGAAGGCTGGGGAGGGACTATTGACAACATCTTGCAATGACAGGACAAGGGGCAATGGGTTTAAACTGGTAGAGGGGAGATTTAGACTGGATGTTAAGAGGAAGTTGTTTGCAGTGAAGGTGGTGAGACACTGACACAGGTTGCCCAGGGAGCTTGCGGCTGCTCCCTCCCTGGAGGTGTTCAAGGCCAGGTTGGAGGCCTTGAGTGACCTGTACTAGTGGGAGGTGTCCCTGCCTATGGCAGGGGGTTGGAACGAGATGATCCTTGAGGTCCCTTCCAACCTTACCATTCCATGATTCTATGATCTGATGTAGATGTTCTCTTTGGATCAGGCCAAGGAGATGTGTGTATTTCCATACCAGTATATTTGAGGCAGTTACGGTTTTGAAGCCAGAAACACTCCAGTGTAAACTGACAGCCACATCAAATTAAAAGTAATCTAACATGGTGGTATTATCCCATGCAAAACATTTACAAAAATAAAGAAGTAAAAGGCATGCATTTGCTTATCTTCTAAAAGCTTCCAGATCTTCTTACAGCATCGAAGACTTTACAAAATGGCACTGTGACAAAAAAGGAAAATAAACCAGGGCAATTTTCACCTCTGTCTTTGAAAATCAACCACTCATATAGATAGGAGAGCACTAAGAACAACAAGAATCACAAAAATGTGTACTGCCATGGAAGTGATCACCCTCCATTAAAACCACTGGTACCTCTCATTGTTTATAAACATTGACAAGATCCACTGTATTTCCCTGGCAAATACTAAACCCCAGTAAGTGCAGTCAACGTAACCAGCATTATTTCAGTCACTTAAAGAGCTCACTTTTGATATAAGGCTTACAGAAACATAAGCAAGTCTTGCTATCTTACACAAACAGTCTAGTATTTAAATATTTTACTTGTCAGACTGAAGCTTTTCTGAGCATTTAAAACACATGCTTAAGCCTATCCCTATTTGCTAAGCATATACTTACACACAGATTTTTCAGTTCTTACACAGAAGCTGCAGCTCATACATAAATGTGTGCTCGACTCAGGTCTAGATATTCAGTTCTGATACAAACTGGTACATCGCTTCTGCTGACCTCCACATTCTTCAGTTTCTTGCATCAGCTCTTTATGTGATTCATTACTACAAATCCTATTACAAAAAGAGCACACTGTATATGATCAGACCTTTTTCAAGGAATTCATCCTGTAATGTTGTGCTGAACTTTACCACAGTGTAACTCAGGTCTAAGTAATCCATCAGTGAGGCTGCAGCTGCTGTTTCAGTGTTATGTGTGCCCTCTGCAAGGTTACAACTTTTTAGAACTTCCCCTTGACTCCTTCATCACCCAATGCCACAAACACCATGTTCTTTCTCTCACCTGCACAGCCTTGGCCAGTACTGAACAATTCTTTTCCCTATCTGATTTGTCCACCTACCCAATTGTCACCTTCCCTCAATAATGCACATGAAAGTGCAGGGTCTGCTGGTAATGGTTTACACATTTAACTTCTAGCGAATGTCAGCTTCCATCAAGTGATTCACTGCACGTTAATCAAATTTCATGCCTACAGAGGCCAAAATGTATCTACCTCATCCATATGCAGGCAGCACTATTTCTCTAAGCAAGACACGAACATTTTTCTTGTCGGATAGGAAGTGCTGCTCTGTGGCTATATTCTCTTCCCTCTTGTTCTTTTTGCATAAAGCAGATGAGATTTTCCGTTTGCCAGTGCGGACATATTTTTTTTCCCAGGCTACAACAGCAACTAGTGCTGGATGATAAAAGCTTTGCCTGCCATCCATATAATGCAATTGTGGTTTGAGTGTTCTGGGTTCCTCTATTTCTGTGTTACACTTCACAAGCATAATGCTGAAATCACAGGGAGGATGATAAATGTTAACAATTTATCCAAGACTTAAAAATACCAAAAATAATCTCTCTCTCTTGCTCTGCTTTCACTCAAGTGTTTAAGACCAGAAAGGACAATCAGATACCCTTGCCTGAACTTCTGTGTAATACATACCCTTAAATTTTATCATCACCTGTGTATTTGGCTTGGTGATTCTTTTTTCCTTCTTTTAGTAAAATACATCTTCTTAAAATATGCTTTTCATTGCCCTGTCTTCATTTGGAGGCTACAAGAAATAAGGACTGCATGCCCCTTAACAGTTATTCCACTGGTAATCAATCTCACTCTTCAAAATGAGGCCCCAGTTCCTAATTTGAATTTGTCTGGATGAAACATTCAGCTATTAGTTTGTTTCATGCCCTTGCCTACTGGATTAAAGAGAGCGTTATTATTTAGTAGTTTTGACTTCTGGAAGTACTGGTGTCTTGTAATCAAGTCTCTGGCTCAATCTATTTTGGGGTAGGCTAAACAGACCTAGCTTTTCATGCTCCATCTGTAATGAATTTGCCAGTCCTTGCACCTTATTAAGATTTCTATTCCACAGTGTCTAAAGTAGGGAATTAATCATTTTAAAACGGTTGTCTTGTAACATGCCAATGTTACAGGACAATGTATGTCCTGCTACCTTGGTTACAGATGCATTCCCAGTTAAAGCCTGTACAAATGCCTTCCTTACATGCATAATTATATGCATTCTGCACAGATCTGAAAGAGCAGAGCTTGCAGGTCTAAGAATAATCCTTCAGTTATAAATACTCATAACACATTCACGTCGTATCATGCAGTCATTGCATAAACAAATTTGACTGTAGACAAAAAGTGAAGGACAAAAAGATTAAAGTATCTTTTCTACATCAAAGTTCAGGAGAAATAAGCTTAGGCCGCTATAGCTTCCAGCACTGCAAGCTCCTTGCCTTTCCCAAACCCCACCTACTCTTTCAATAAATGCTACAAATACAATAAGTGACGCAAAAGGCGGTGAAATCCAAAACATGCTTCTGGAACTTAACATCCACAAACCNTAAAGTATAGTAAAATTCTTCAAACCTCCTGCAATCAGCTTCAGTGCCTCAAAGACAGAATTTTCTAAAGGCATTAGAAAATGTTGCTCCTGTTCACATTAGTCAGTGCTTACCCTCTTTAACTAAGATGGCCAAAGTGGGCAGAATTTAGTCCTGTTCTTGATGGCAAAAAACATTGCTAACAATCCTGCTATGAACTAAAATTCACTCCCACTGTTCAAGAGCTGCCAAAATGGCACAGTTATTACACTGCTTTCCTCTGTAACTGGCAAAACTCCTTTTGCCTTGTGATCAGCTGTGTTCTCAGAGAAAGACAGCACAGAGGTGTGGTGCTTCAGATGCCATCTCCTCAGTTGCTGCAGAGTGGGATGGCAATGCCTACTTTTCTTTGGCAGGAATTGCTGTAGCTGTGCAGATGAAAGAAGTAGCTTCCCATCACCTGTGCAAAGCAAACAGGAGCTTAAGATTGCTGCAAAGCTGTATCCTGCCTCACTGTGAAGGGGCAGAGTGCAGCTTCTACCTGCCACTTCCTTCCAAGCATGATAAAAACTTATTTTTGCCTAACATGTGTGTTAAACAGAAAGTCAGAGACAGTGTTTCAATGATGTGCAGAGAAAGGACCACCTTATTAGCACTCATGTTTATCTACCTATCTCTGAGTGGCTTTATGAAGATTAGCACATTCCCACAAAATATGCTGGGTCTAAGATAATTTACAAGAAGGTTTTAAACCATTATCTCTGTTGATGAAATTAGTTTTGTGAGGCAATTCTGTGTGTAACAAAACCTCTGACCGAAACACCATTACATTCTTAGCTTCCTGAAAACAGAGAGATGCACCCTATGAGCTTTCAAAACAGCAATAAATTAATCTCTCTGCTGTTTCACATCCTTTTTATTTTTTTCAATAGCAATTAGAAGTGTCACTCATACACACACCTTCACTATTTGCATGGCTTATGACCTCTGCATCTCGATATATGTTCAACTAATGATCAGCATAGAAATGCTACTTATTGGATTTTTTTCCTCTACTAGAAAAGAAAATCCTGAATAAAAAGGAAATTAATACATTTTTTTCATCTTTTGAATTTTGCTGATTGAAGCCCAACTCCACGGCTACGATGAGAGCTCGAAATTAAATTCTTATACACACCTAAGCTAACAAAGCAGTTTAGATTTGATCTGACTCAGTCCAAAGAAATTCCATAATGGATACCTAACACAAGAGTTCTGACAGCAAATCTGACCTCTGGTCTCATTGCTGCATGCCACATTTTGCTAAGTATGCTGGGAAAGACTCCTGCTTGTATTTGTCATTTTCTGTAATCATGGGCCTTGATCTTTGACAGAATGAACCTTAATATTATACTGGAGCTCCTATCAGAGATATTTTTAGATTGTGAGCCTCAAGTAGTGTCCTTTGGTAATGTCCTCTTGCAAATACAGAGCCAAAAGTGTTTTTATATGGCAAGACTCATCTTTCCCCTGTTGTGCATTTGGACAGATGAAGCGCTTGGTTTCTATCACAGCAATCACAGCATGCTTTTGCCTTTTTCAAACTCTGGACTATTTAAGCATGTCTAGTTTCACTGTCTCTGCACTATACAGTGCCACCATCATAAAAGGGAAGAGCTGTAAAATAAGTCTTCATCTCCCTAGGTGAATTTATTGTTGTTATAAAAATAAAGGCCCCCAAGGTTCACTGAGTCCACTGAACTGAAGACCTAGAATGCAAACTTGGGAAATTTACTCTAGTATACAACTGTGTCATTGTAACTACCTGCAAACTTGGCACAGCTGACATCTGGAAGCATTAATAAAGAAAATGCAACCCTAATGGGAAAGAATCAGGGATTTGTCAAAAGAAAAATGTATTAGTAGGGAGTCAGAAAGCAATTGATAAGTCAGCATTTGTATTTTACACGGTGAAGATATTAGCTGGACTTTATTAATGTTTTCAGAAACTATTTGCTGAAACAGACTCTTATACAAACTGCATGCTTATTTATCTTGGGAGTTTGCCTCTTATGGGAAACACTGTCATTTGATCGTGAACTTGCAAGTGGTTCCACAGCTTGTTTGTTAAAGATTGTTACCCTAGAAGTGTCAGAAAAGACTCTTTTCTTCTCTGTTGTGGTTTTCAAATTCAGCTTTAAATTCAGCACATTTAAATGTGATGGTTTGGGAGTTCCCCACCCCCCACACACTTTGTAAAATCACTCAGACTAGACTCAGCCAGCTGGAAGTACCTTGTTTACCACAGGATGCAAACAGCTCTGGACAAGCCAGAGTCCTTAGACTCAGTGGCTCCAGGGTTTTTGTCTTCTTTTCCCCAAAACAGAAAGAGGGAGAGCAGAAAAACATGTCTGGGCAAGCCAGGATATGTATAAGCCTATTTTGGCCTGCTTAGGTCTACCACGACACTACATTAAACCTTTCCATTATTCCCTAGCTGTAAAAACTGATCCCAGTTGCCATGTGAGAATCCCATGGCCAAATCAGGTCAGCTTTGCCAACCAGCTGCAAAAAAGCTATAGGTTTCTAGGAAAAAAAAAAAAAAAAAAAAAAGGAGCTGTGCACATTTTTCAGCATCTTGCTGAAGCTGAGGAGTGGGCCAGAAGCATGAGAAGGAAGCCTTACAAGAGCTGTGACAGGTTTGAGTATTTGGCAATCTTTCCTATAGCACCAATGACTTAGAGGGATGGATTTCGTGGCAGACATAAACGATAAACCACTTAAAAAGCTTTAGTTGTTAAACTTATGTCTTCATAAAGCTACTTTAATTTGGTGTGAAAGTAACTACTAGAGAAGCAGCTTCATAACATCCAGAGAGAAATTCCAAGTGTCTTGTCAGCTGAAGTTTAATTCCCACTCCATGATGAATGAGAGAAAATCCATATTAACCCAGCTGCGTATGCAACAAACCTGCAGGACCAAGATTACCACTATGCTCTCACACTGCAGTTTGGACATCAAAATTTGTACTTCCTCCTCCCTGCATCTGGTCAGGACAGAGGTGTCTCAGGATGTAGTTTGAAATCTAGGGTGGTTAAAAAAAAAAAAAAAAGTTATAACAAATGCCACAGAAAATAGAGGAGAGGACAGAAATCTAAATTTTTTTCGGTATTAGTCACAACTCGGTGGCTAGAAAGGCAATACTGCAGCACCTGACATAGGTGAGTTGTGGAGCCTTTTCCTATTTCAAGAACAGAATTGTAAGTGCTCCAAAATCTGCACACTTCCTTAAAATGTGCCCACATTACTGCTTCAGCTCTGATTCAGCTCTGCCACTTCCTGCCAGCTGTCTCCATTTGTCTGTCATTGATCTCAGTTTCTGCGTGGTTTTGGTGTTTGCATGCTAAATTCCTTTCAGAGGAAACAGTGAACAGCTGAGCTCCACATGTACGTGTCGTGGTAGGCCTAGGCAAGCCAAATTGGGTTTATACCTTTCCTGGCTTGCCCAGACATATTTTTCTGCTTTCCTCCTGCTGTTTTGGGGGAGAGCAATGGCGGGAAAAGGGATAAAGGGCCTGGCGCCACTGAGTCTGGGGTCCCTTGCCTGACCAGACCCTGTGGTAAACAGGGTGCACGGGGCTGCCTTGTGCAGGGCCCATGTTCTTCCCAGAACAGGGTGGAGCAGGCCTATGGTTTCACCTAATATGGGCAAATCTTGGCTAACTGCTATTTCATTGACTGTCCTGTGTCCACAGGCCCATTGGTCTCGGGCTGTATTGGATAAAAGGGAGGTCAGTAGAGAGCACGCTGCCTTTCGCCTTTTGCCTTTCGCCTTTAGCCCTTTACCATTACACGGTGTGCCGTGCCCGTACCTGTGATACCGCCATACCGCCACGCATTTGGCCTGCACCGCCAGCGTGACTGGAAGACGTCCTGCCTATACCTGAAAGCCTTCTGCCCAGACGGAAGCCCTGGAGAGAATATCATCCAGAGAACCAGGAACAGGTCAGAGATCGTCTGCCTCCTTCCCCAGAAGCCCAGGGGAGACTCTAAAGCCGCTGACGGCTACCGACAGTAACCCCGCCTTGGGTACTGTCAGATAATAATTTTGTGGGTAAATGCCAAAGCCTCTTGTAATTATTAATAGCCTTCTGCCCTAAGCAGAAAGTTGTTCTTTATGTCCTATGCTTACCTAGTGAGCAAGCGGTATACTGACCGCAAACCCTTCTCTTCCAGTTCATATCGAGTTTAATTAATGTTATATATTAATAACTATTTCCAGATCCTGTTATAACCTGTACATAGTTTCCATAAAGTTGCAAAGACCTGTTAATATTATTATTAAATGGTGATGGGGGTGATGCGAGTTCTGAATATTTAATATTAATAAACTGTTAATATTTTTATATATTGTCTTGCATTAATTAATTTACCCCATCCCTTTACACAGTACGTCAACTTTTCATGGGCACACTGAGTTGTGAACTCACCTGTGGGACAAACTACTGCAAGATTCTCCCCTTACCTAACATCCAATTACCACTGAAATGCTCTTGAACCCTTAAAAGATGTTGTTCACATTTTGCAAAGGATCAAGAGCAATGTTTCTTTCTGGCAGCAACTGCCAGCATACCACCATCACAAGTGATCTATCAGTTATTCCTTTTTCCAAAGAAGACACATCTAACACCTTTAGCCATATACTTTGCTGCCATACTCTCTTCTATGTCTTTGTCTTGATGTTACTTCCATTCTTATCTGTCTTTTAATTTCTGTCAATTCTCCCAGCATGTTGACAGCTATTCATTTCTCCCAGTGGAAAATTGAAAGTGGTACAACTTGACAAGCCAAAGATATGCTTACTCATGAAATCTGCTTGAAGACACTGTCACAGGTTGCCCAGGGAGCCTGCGGCTGCTCCCTCCCTGGTGGTGTTCAAGGCCAGGTTGGAGGAGGCCTTGAGTGACCTGTACTAGTGGGAGGTGTCCGTGCCTATGGCAGGGGGTTGGAACTAGATGATCCTTGAGGTCCCTTACAACCTTACCATTCTAGGATTCTATAAGACTGGCAAGATTTCCTTAGGGCTACATGATGGCAGTACTAGAGCACTGCAGGCCTCCAGTTCACTGCAAGCCAGGACAAACGCTGACCAAGAGCCACTCACATTTGGAACAAGAGAAGACATTTTACAGAAATCAAGAAATGCAATGCACTTCAAGGTGACAAAACGTGCCCATTTGTTGGAAGCACTGAACTTCCACTAGAGTTGTTGTTCTCTGCTTTCCCAGGTGATCCTATGACACCATCACCAGAAGTGGGCCATCAGCATTGTTCTGGCCCACTCATTCTTGTGCCACAGAAAGCATTCACAAGGACACAGCCTGGGGTCATGTTTTACCTCACTCAACTACCTCTCTGGTACCTTTAACAGCTTCCAATACCACACCAGTTAAATGGAAATGCACCACCAACTTTCTGCTCACATTTAGTCTAGGCTGGGAAAGCAGAGGAGGCAGGATGATTTCTTGTACAATANCCTTCCAGTATCTGAAGAGGGCTACAGGAAGGCTGGGGAGGGACTATTGACAAGCTCTTGTAATGACAGGACAAGGGGCAATGGGTTTGAACTGGCAGAGGGGTGATTGAAACTGGATGTTAGGAAGAAGCTGTTTGTAGTGAGGGTGGTGAGACACTGGCACAGGTTGCCCAGGGAGGTTGTGGCTGCTCCCTCCCTGGAGGTGTTCAAGGCCATGTTGGAGGAGGCCTTGAGTGACCTGTACTAGTGAGAGGAGTCCCTGTCTGCGGCAGGGTGTTGGAACTAGATGATCTAGTTGTCCATGTCCTTCCTGTGCTGGGGGCTTCAGAACTGCACACAGGACTCCAGGTGGGGTCTGAGGAGAGCAGAGCAAAGGGGGAGAATCCTCTCCCTCTCATAATCATAATACAAAAGAGAACACTGATCATTAACCAGAAAGGACTTTCAGTTTAGTAAGGATGGTTCTAAGATGTAGTCTGCAGCCCTATCAAGCATCTGGCAGGAAATTCCATTACATTTTAGGCAGCAACCAAAGACATTACAATACTAATAATGCTTTTTGCATACATTAGAAGACAAAAGGTTAACAGAGGTTCTCATCACACTCTGGCATTTTGACGGTGAATTTTTGGAATCAGACCACTATATATAAAGTAAAAGGCCCAGTCATTTCAGTATCCCAGACAGATCAGTGTACATCCTAGTTTCACCAGGTTTTTAGGAAGCACTTTTAAGTGGCATGTGAAACAGAAAATGGCATAGAAAATGGGGCACATTTTGCATCAAGCATGGTAATCTAAGGTCAACATCAGGAAAGCTATCTTACTATATTGCCTTCTCTTCTTTATTCCCCTCCTCAAAATCCACCCTTCAAGCTTGCTCTACCCCTGACTTCAGTAAAGTATGCCTTAAACAAACGAACTCCAGAAGAAAGTCCAGAGGGTTTAAACTACTCAGCATCCAAAATTGGCATCTTTAATAACTATTCTGTGAGTTCTAATGAATGATTACCTCCTTTAATTTGTTCTCAAATGCTGTAAAGCACATTTTTAGTATTCATGTACAAGGAGTAAGATAAATGCCACTGATAAGCGAGATAGGAAGACTGCATCAGAGCTGTGGAACTGCAGATGTAGACTTAGCCTCATCAAGCTTTTTTCACCTCGCTGTCACTCATGCAATGGCATTGTCTATTCAGTGCATGCAATTCATATTAGAAGCATATGCTTTCATCCACTGCACACCATATTTGCACATGTGCAGTTTGTAATTAAAGCAGTACAGCTGAAGTTAGCATTCAAAAACCCTAGCAAAGTTAGCACAGGCTTTTGAGTTTGGAGCTGGTTAGCAACGTGTTCCTGCATGCACTTTAACAACTACAAAATGTTTTCTCTCTATTCCAGAAAAAAAAAAAAAAAAAAAAAAAAAAAAAAAAAGCAATAAGCCATTTCCTTCTTCCCATCTATAAGGTCATTCTTGTGAGAGAAATAGTGAAAGTGCAGCCACAAGTATGTGGCTAGCTAGGTACTCTCATGATATTGTAGCCTTTAATATTAAATAGATTGGATGACTCTCACAGAACACCTTCCTGACCTTGCATCAAGTTTACTAGTTAAGTTGACAGGTCTCTCCAAATAGCCTGGGGTTGCTGTGGTACTTGAAAAAAAAAAAAAAAAATGCAATAATGGTAGCTTTCTTAATGGAAAAGCTGAGAGGAAAAAAAAAAATGTTATTTTCCTTTTCTTTCCAGGAACTATATATATGTTCCTTAACCCAATATAGAATTGTTTGCACTCAGTCCAGGAGAAGCCAGCTGAATATTTATTTGCTGGCGTACTGGGCAGCAAGCCCAAGGTTTATGAAGGAAAGGACTCAGTAAAATTATGGATTTGGGCTGGGGATAAACAACTAAAGGGTTAGTCACTAATGTGAGCTTGGCTCAAGGAGTAACAATTCCACAAGAAATTTTCTTGCATTTCTCCATTCGCTATGACCCAGAAGTATGAGTCCTTTAAGGTCTGACTTTTCATTTTTAAAGTGAATATTTTTTTTTTTTCCAAATCATCTTGTGAGTTTCCATTCTCATTTTCACTTCCACAGGCAACTTAGGATTATTTATCATCAGCCTGCTTTGAGAACTCTTGGTAGTACCTACAGCTTTTTAAAGAAGGTTTGCTTATTATACTAAACAATGAAGCTAATAAAAGCCACCATATAAATGAGTGCTGAGGGCAGCAGTCATCTTACACTGAGCATAAGTGTTCATTGGGAATGATTGGTGATTTCTTTTTAATCTTTTAGCACAGGAAAACTACATCCAGTGTTACAGCACCAAACGAATTCTTAGAAAAATAAAAAAGTTACTCTTGAAACGAGCAGCCTCCTCCCTTGTCTGTTTAAACTGGTAGAGGGGAG
>VWYK01112619.1:0-36452 GCA_013399775.1 Semnornis frantzii | reverse complement strand
AGGCAGAAGATGGAGACCCACCTACTCCATCCCCAGCAATTCAAAGGGACCCACCAAAGTCATGCTTAGAGCCAAGTGATAATTGTACAGTTTTGCTTTACAGTTAACTGAGTATCGAAAAAAAGAGCTTCCTTTTCAACACCATCTTGTCAAGATGCCAGACGCTGCTTGTTTTTGACATTTTCAGCTACTGTTAAATAATAGTCTTGCTTCTGTCACAACTGATGTTGTCTTGAAGGCAGTTGTGCATTTCTCAACTCAAATGCTAAGCAGACAGGCTTGGGTCTTGACAAATATTTTCCAGGCTTGCCCAAGGCAAGTAAAAATGAGTTTCTAGTTAATCGTTTGTTTTAAAATTCAAATTGGTGAAATAGGCAATTAAAAAAATGACAATTTTCATCAAAATTTGCAAATGAAATGTCTCTTTGCAGTCATAGCGAGTTCAAGAAACTGCGTTAGATAATTGCTATTTGAAATCAGTGAAGTATCCAGCATTTTAGGGCCGAGAGGATTGTGGCTGTTCTGCCTTAGTAAACCTTGATTGATTTGGTAAATAAGCATTGCAACTTCTCCCTTTAAAATAAATAAGCAATTTTATTGCTTTATTGCTTACCCCTGTGTGGGAGGTAAACAAGCTCTCAAGCAGTAGCCCTGTAATATCATGAGCCCAAGTGCCATCTGTCACCGAGACTTTTGTCCCTTTATGCACGATAGCTTCTTATGGCATTAGGTCCGTTGTAGGTTAATTGATTAGCAGAGATCCTCCTTTCAGTTGTTCCTGCTTTTCTTCACTAAAAGACCGTATCTCTCATCTCCATTTCCTTTTCTCTCTCCCATATTAGCATACTAATCACACTGAACTCCCACTGCTAAAAAACTCTATCCATTTTATACTGGGGGAGGGGAGGATGAATAAACTGGCATTTCCTGGGAGATTTGCAGATACAGGTTTATGGCGGTTAGAGGGGAGGAAAAGAAAAGGGCTGGTGGCAGAGGTGAATAATGCACTGCGCTGGTGCTAGCATGCCAGTGAAAACCGAGACTATAGCCACATAAATATTAAACACATTTGAGAAACACTATTAAAATAAATATCAAAGGCAAAGTTGCTCACACATCTGTTTCTCCTCAAATTTTGCCACAGCGCTCTCCATTTGTTTTCTCTCCAGCTGTTAACACCTGTCTTTCTGTCAGTGGTAATAAGGCAGTTTTTTTGGGGGGAGGCTCCAGAGCTGACAGAAACATGAAAGAGTTCACTAGTTTTGATGTAAGAAATTCCTTTTTCGAACCTAAAAAGGGGTTTGTGAACAAAGATATCTCCTTGTGCTAATCCTTCAGAGCAGTATATGGAGGGTTTTTTTTGGTCGTTTTAGAGAGCTGTGGGTTGTTTTTTTTATCAAATGACAGAGCTGGTCTTGTATTGCACAGCTGAACTTGATGAGACATCCTACAGTGGGCAGCTACTGCTTGCCTTTGTAGTCTGATTTTACTACTGACACATGTTCAGAAGGTTGTGCATGCATGGTACTCCACTCTCCATGTGATGCTTGTTATCTAACCTCATCGAAAGTGTATGCCGTGCATTGCTGCTACCAGAGGACACAAATCTAGTGGTGATGTCTTCTTTATTTACCTCTAAATGAGCCCAGCATTCACATGGCTGCTTGAAGAATATGTTTTATGTCTTTGCTGTAGTTAACTCAATAGAAGGATGGTAGGAAGTGCCTTTCTTGTTGAAGATGATGGGGGAGATCCTCAACTAACGTAAACTGTGCCTGTTTTCATAGTGCTGAAGAAAAAGCTACTTGTTCCTTTTGGCCTACAGAAACCAATCCTGAGACTCAGAGCAAAGCATTGATGAACCACACCAGAAACATTCCAGATAAGGCAGAAATAATGATGCACAAATGTATGTTAGTAGCAAATTTACAGTCTTTGCCTGATATGAGCTTAGTTTTCTGGCTGGGGTGTTGTAGGCAGAGGCTCAAGACTGTTAGGCCTGTGTTTAGTCCTCCACGATTTCTTCTGCAAGGCAGCCCGTGGGTGAAGAAGCTCCCACCTGCTGCAGGATCGTATGTGTCCATCCGTAATCCCTGCCTGTGAATCCCAAGGAGAAAAAAATGTGGGTGAACTTTGCAGGTCTTTGACACCTGGGGAAGGCCGAGCTGGCCCTCAGAAATGTTTTGTCAAGAAGTCAGTGTGGCTGGTGTGGCAAACAGAGGTCCTTTTCACCACAGTTTATAGAATCAGAGCACAGGCCATTTCCCCTCATTCTATCACTTGATGCTAGGGAGAAGAGACTGACACCTCACTACAACTCTCCTTTCAGTTGTGGAGGGCAAGGAGGTCTCTCCTAGGCCTCATCCAGACTAAACAACCTCAGTACCCTCAGCTGCTCCTCGTCAGACTTGTTCTCCAGACAAGCTTCATTGCCCTAGCTGAGTTTGGCTTCAAGTGCAGTTTTGTCAGCTATTTCAAAGCAGCAGTAAACTCTTTCCTTTCTGAAGGTCCTACATAATGTTTTGTGGCCTGGTTATTCCTTCAGTAATGAATGGAACAAGTCGATTTTCAAAAATATTACCTTGAATCAAGATTCACAACCAGGAAACCAAAGTAGCCTTACAGTAGACCTTGAGTTCAGCAATTACCATCTTTGCAATTTGTAGGAGGACATATAAATATGGGCCATGGCATGGCCAGTCTGGTCTCATCAGCCACTGCTTGCAGAGCTTTGTGGCCATCAGTCAAATAACCTGTGTTGGTGGTACTGTTTTCCCCAGGAACGATCCCACTCCATGAGCTGTAATGGTTAATGTGGAGCGGCTGCAGCCTGAGTGCCTGCCTTTGGCACAGTGGCTTTGCTTCCCCACCATGATCCCTTGTGCAATGCCTGTTTATTCAGGCTTCACACAGGGATGAAACATTTGACCCATTGTGTAGGGCTGGGTTTGAGGGAAGAGATTTCCCGAAGCACTCTGTGCTGGCTGCACTCTTCTGCTATTAAAGCAGAAGGGGATTGGGTGGGGGGGGGCCTCATTGTTTCCAGACAGAGATTTGGGCCAAGGCCGAATGCTTCAAAAAAAATCCCACCCAAAGAAGTGTAATAATTGAAAATGGAACTCAACCGTAACTCTGAAAAAGAGAGATAATATTATTGCATGAGACAGTCCCTCGTGCTTTCTGTTTGCGTAGGGCCAGCACGTGCTTCAGGGAAGCCTTTTTATGGGTTTAGTTCATGCCGGAACATTTTCCACTGCCTGGGGAAAAACTCCAAGGTGCCAAACCCCCCTGTCACCTCTGAGTCAGCTCTCTCATATTTTATGTGCTGTTATTGCTGATGGGTAGCCACACCATATTAGAGCTCCCAGTAACTCTCAGAAACTCAAATACTGTGCAAATTACATCCAGGATGTTCAGGGAGCAGAATGTTCCTCTCTTAGCAGATGGCTGCAGCCCACAATGTCCTATAATCACAACATAAAATATTACTACTTCTGCATGCTGTATTTGGGAAAACGTGCCAAACTGTAGTTACATTTCATAGGATCAGAAAAGTTTCTTTGGTCAGAAATAATGTTTGGAGGGTTTTGCTTTGGGGTTCTTTTTTTGTTTTTGTTTTGTATACTACCAAATAGATCTGTCTTTCCAATGAGGGTGGTGAGACACTGGAACACATTGCCCAGGGAGGTTGTGGCTGCTCCCTCCCTGGAGGTGTTCGAGGCCATGTTGGATGAGGCCTTGAGTGACTTGTACTAGTGGGAGGTGCCCCTGCCTATGGCAGGGGGGTTGGAACTAGATGATCTTTGAGGTCCCTTCCAACCTTACCATTCTATGATTCAATCTGCAAGTCTAGTAGGTCTCTGAATACGACACTGTCACAGATCATACTTCATTACAGCAGTGCCTGAGAATTTAGAAAGTCTTATAAACCTATTTAGCCTGACTGATTTGGCAGCGCTCTGGAGGCCTTTGCCCTGGGAAGGTTGTAGAGTTTAGCTACTGTTAGGACAGGATCCTCTAAGAAGACAGTTGGCCTGATGTGACTTTAGCTGAGCATTGTTCTGCTGCCTCTGGGCGATGCTCCGAAGTGATAAATGATACTTTACATGGAATGTGCAGAAAAAAGCATCCTTCCTCCTNTCTGTATTGGGTGTAATATTACATAATATGCGATTAAAGACCAGTGATCACTAAGAAGGTAAATGATCAGATATTTTACCTGAGACACATGTACACATCATTTATCTCACTTTTCTCATGGAAGAAATTAAATCAGTTTCTTAAGCTGTTAGTCCAAGGCAAATGAAATCCTGAATTTGATTAAGTGCTGATCCTTCTGCCTTGCATTTCCCACAAGATGTTATTCCAATTTTGGGACAACATCAGCCCTTTCAATGGCTCTTACCAAGTCCCAGTCCATATGGTTTCTCTTGTGGAGTGAAGAAATCAAACCAGTTGGGCTATTCTGGTGACTGTGATGTCATGGCAAGAAACTTCTCATGTTTGATACAGAGGTTTACTGACAAAAATATTCTCCTTTCCTAGATGTGAATGAGGAAATTCCTGGTTCATGCCATGGCAACACCTATGATTTCACCTAAATCACTAATCTATTGCACTCTTGTCCTTAAGGATATCTAAGTCCCAAACAGTCTGCTGATAAAAATGCTAAACCGTAACAACTGGATGAAGCAAGAAAAGCATCCAGAGAGATGTCTTGGATGAAAGAAAACAAACACTTTAGTAAAAAAAGATTATTTAGTATGAGCCAGCTGCACAATTCATATCTGTCCATTGGCAGGGATGAGCATGCTCCAGTCTAACCTTTGTTTCCTGGCCTTTCCTGGTACTGCTCAACTGTTCCTTGAGTTATTTGGGAAAGTTTAAATCTGCATAAAATCGACTTAGTAGAAACACCTCAGACTGAAGAGTGTCTCCTTGGTGGGACAATACCAAGGCCGGCTGGATAGCCCGACGTTTCTTCCTCTCCATAGTTTGCCAAATTCTTGGTAAAGTCAACCTCAAATCCAGTAAATTTTGAAAATCATGAGCACATCACAGTTTCCATCCCAGGTCCTCCACAATCCCAAACCATGCAGCAACTACTTCACACAGGCGTAGGAGAAATCTGTGCAAAGCATTTAAAAGGAACAGTTACATCTGATGTTGTTCGGGTTTTTTATGTGTAATGAGTTATATGCTTCCAGCCAAATTCAGAGCATTCCATTTGCTCATCACAAAAGCCACCACAAAAGCACAGCTGTCACCCTGCCTTGTGCAGTGGGGAGGGCTGTAAATAACCCCACAGCCAGATTTTAGGTGAACAACATGTGTGTAAGACTGTGATCCAACTGTGAAACACCACTGTGCCAAGGAGAGAGCTCAAAGTGGAAGACAAATAGGACAGGACATTTAATGTCTATGCAGTAACAAATGTATTAGAAGTGGAGTCAGGCCATGGATGCTGAACGGGAACTGAAAACTTTCTGAAATTCAGGGATATTTCTATTAGTTTGAGCTTTCCAAACTTTTCAAAACATTGTCCTTTTTTACATTTTTTTTTTCTACTTTTTTAGTATGTATTAGAGGAGAGTATGTGATTAAGAGTTTTGCCAAGCCTTAAAACACATCTCCTCACAGAACTGTCCTTTCTTTTCACAACGAAGATGTTTGGCTCATGGTGTGCCTGTGGTGTCTGGTGAGCAGGCAGCTCTCAGGCTGCTGAGATGCTCAACCAACATGGTTTTGCTCCACTAAAATTTCATTCCACTTGGGCTGAAATATGAAGTGTTAAAAACTGCTGTTTCACTTCTTCTAGTTGCATTCCTGAGGGAAATTTTGGAAGATGACCAAAACCAATTCAGTGCAGGAATCCCATGGCACAGCAGTGCAGTGGAGGCAGTGGGAACAGACTGTGCTGGAAATGCCTGGAGCTGCCAGGACAAGCACAGCTGGCTGTCCATGGTGAGAGAAGCAGCAGTACTATTTCCTCTGCCCTTGTCACCTCATCATCAGCCATCCTCTGGCTCGATTTTTTTCCAGGTGTGCCAACCAGAGTCAAATCATGGGGTCACAGTTTTCAGGCTCTTGGGGAGTAGTCAATACCCATGGCCCAGTGCTGCCATGCAGCTGCTGGTAAGAGGGAGCAGAAGACTGAAAATGTGTCCTACCCATCTCAACCATAGGCATCTGGATCACAGATCTGCTTTCCCTCTGCACAGCAACTCCTCACTTCCATGAAAAACATGGCCATTAGTGCAGTGGTAGCATGCTGTGCTTGAGGTCTTAAATGCACGTGGAAGAGAGAAGCACTGTGGCTTCTTGGGGGGCACAGGGAAAGCAGATTTTTTTTTTTTTTTTTTTTAAGTTGCATGTAGAAAGATCAGGAAGCAGTAAGTAGCAGGAGTGGAAGACTAAAGTGTGTGGGCTTGGTTGTTCACAGTCAAAGGTACACACAAAAATACACTTCAGTCATTACATCTTTGACAAGCTTGAGCTATATGTTAAACAATAAACCAGAAAAGGTCACAAAAACATTTATGGAAAAGGTGTTAGTCAAACAAGCATCCTTATGAGGTGGCAGAGACCGCAGGGTGTCAGGGTTAGACGAGCAGTGTCTGTCCTGCAAAGGACACTGGTTCTCATTCTCTGTTTTGGGAATCTGTCAGTACCAAAGATACTCTGGGACAGATGAAAATCATGAACAGGGTCTGTGTCTAAATTCTGCCCTGGAAGGCTACCATAGAACAGCGTGATGGTTTATAAATAAGAGAGATCTGGCAAGTCTAATCACTTCTAAGGGGATTCAGTTGTCATGACACGTGCCTTACACTCCTCTGACTCACACAGCTGCCAGCTCTGGCCTCCACAACAGAAGATGGGGTCTTACATTGCTCATCTCTCCCATCCTCCAAGCCCATACCAATGTCTCAGGTCCCCCAGAGCATCCCACCTGCCACTAGAGACCTATGCACACTGCTAAAGTGCTTTGTTCAGAGAGCTTCTGAGAGGAGTAATTCAGTAGCAGTGAGGAAAGGCTTTATGATATCTGATCCAAATTACCACCCTTAGGACCAGACAGCATGCTCAGATGCTCAGATAAATGACTGTCTTGCTAACCAGAAAATGGCATTATTGATTTTGGATGTACTAATGTTCCACAGATACAATCTGGAACAACACTATCTGGAAGGACATTGCTATGGTGGTGCCAGAAAAACCCTTAGCACAGATTTGGATGAAATTTAATCCAAATATTTTGAGGTCGAGAGTCAGGTTACTGTGTTTTCTTTTTCATCCATGTTTTAATAGATACATTTCTCTCTGGAACCTGGCCATCAGCTCTGTCTGCTGAAGCCATGCTGAGAGCCAGGTTCTGCTCTAGACACATGTGGTGCATCATGAAGACACTGCTCCAGTAACTTGAAGGCACAGTTGTTCTTTCAGTAGCACTGCCCAGGAAAACCTCTTAGACCGTTTTCTCATTTTTTTCCACATGGGAATATTTTCACTGTAACATCTCCAAGAAAGCTCTACACTGGCTCCACTTAGCTCTACTTTCCTCAAATATGTGACATGTCACCATCCTCAGGGTGTCTTGTTCACAAAATGGGCAGTCCTGGCAGAAATGGCTACCTGCACCAGATGGGTAGGGACAAGGTCTTCAGAGTTGAGCACTGCAGTGCTGAATAACCAACATGTGCAGTCCTGAAGGAAACAAACTGTGAACTGTCCATGGGCAGAAATGGTTGAACTCAAGATGCTCATTGTGCAAAAAGGCAGGTTGACACCCTCCTAGAGGTTCTGAAATACACTGGGAGTGAATAATGAACTTCTGAGGACTTTTAAACTTAAAAAAAAAAAAAATGATGCATTTGATGCTTTGCAAGTTTTTATGAAAAGTCTCTACAGTCTGAGGTCTTTTGAGAAGTTCAGGTTGCTTCCTCAAGGCTTTATGTTAAAAATTCATAGATTGTGGAATTTAAACTACTTCTATCACACTGATGTAGTGTATCATTTTATGTATCTGAATCGTTCCAAGATAACAGTAATCCTAAATTTTATTATAGCTTCACATGGTAACAAACTAATTTTTAGACAGGTTTATTTATTTTTAAAGGTGTATTTAATTTGCATTAAAATAGTATTTATAGTCCAACTGGAGCTACCCATTTGTTTCCAGCCTTATATAATCTGCTGTTGAAGGCCACGGAATGCAACTCATTTCTAAAGCAAGGAAGTCCTGGGGATTAGTGTTGGTTTCATCACTAATAAATTTTAGCTCATTTGTAATCCAAATGGATTTAGCTTCAGTGTGCAGCTACCACATACTTCTGTACCTCAGCATGTTAGCTTAAAGAGCCCTCTACTGTCAGAAGCTCCCTTCCCTGTATTATGGGTAGACAATGGCTAAACTACTGAATTTTCTGTTTGCTAAATTCCATGGACTGAACTTCTGTTTCCAAAAACTGAAACATTACCATGGATCTTTTCAATTGCAATGTATTTCAAGGCTACCTATGTGGATTTGCTCTATCGGGTGGGCAAGGTGCCCCAGCCCTCTGGGAAGGCATAGGAGGAGGAGGAAAGCAGTGGTGGGATGGCAGGTGTGGCACTGTTGTGCTTCACTGCCTCTGTTTTCCAGAGGTGTTTTGGTGCCATAATCTTGGTGGTGAGCACCACTTTGGGACAGTCAGGAGAAAATGTCAACCCATCTCAATCATCAAGTGGTCAGATCCCACCAGTCTGAGCTCTGGGTTTGATATCAGCTTGTGTCTAACCTACCACCATCCCTACCTATATTTTATGGAGCCTGTGTGTGCTTATCCATGTATTGTGAAACTGGAGCACTCCTTTGGAAACACATTATTTCTGAGCAAAATGGTCTGAATTAGTGGCATGATATTCTCAATCCAATGGGAACAAAGGAGGGTTCTCAGGTAGCTGGCATAGTTCAGCACAGGCTGTGGTGCTGCTAATGGGATGTCCCTCAGTTCACCTTCCATCTGGCCTCACTGTATTCTGATAAGATAAAAAACAAGAGGTTGATAATATTTAATACTTAAAATTTCTTCATGTGTTATTTGTGTTTATATATTGCCCATTTTTGCACTCTGCCTAAAGAAATGGTTGAAAACAATCAGCTGTGGCAATTTCTTTGCAGTCTAAAATTTCCCCATCTCATGCTCTTCATGTAACAGCAGTTGCTATACAGGCTGTTCAAAGCACTGTCCAGCAGGACTGCATTTAGTGAAAATGAGTGACAGAGGAAAAAAGGCATTCTGAAGCACCAGGCATTTTCTCAGATTAAAACCTCTGTTCTCCTTTTTAACAGAAGTATGGGAATTGGTGGCACGTGAATTCAAGGCATGTGTTTCCTATCATATAATCACTGGGAGAAGTATAAAATAAATGAAGGGAAAGTAATTTATTGTGGAGCCTTAGAAAACTGGTCTGGAGCTCATCTCAAACCTCCTTCAGTAATTACACGTGAAAACATCATGCACATGGTATATAATCTGTTAAGCAGTTGGATGTTACCTTTAATCCCCTCCTGGCTTTCGGGGACTGATGGCAAGCTGAAGTAACCCACAATGGGGGTTTGAGATGTAACCTCCACAGGAATTTGAAGGTCCCATCTGTATCAAGAGAGATCTCAACTTCAGTGGTCTGAAGTCAGCTCCTGTAAGTACAGTAAAGGCGACTGCTCTGTGTGCCATATATACCTCATGGGTAGCATGAGGTGCGCGGAGAATGAACTTTAATAGAGTTGAGAGTGGTTTCATCCTGTGTGTGACATCTAACAATTAGGATACCCTCTATGCTTATATGAATCATTAACTTCCAAACCTGCTAGTTCAGCCTTTGACACAGAGCTATGCATCACTGCTAACCAGTGTTCACCTCAACGCAGACACCTGAGCTCTTCACCTAAAAGTTATAATCCATCTCACTTGGGCAACCAATGCTTAAGTCCAACTGGAACGACACTTACAAACTCCAAAGATTACAAATGCTGGGATCCAGCTAAAATCTCACCAACTTTTAGAAAGTTTTCTTTCTGTGGGATTTTTTTTTTTTTTAACACTCATGAAACTTCTGCTATCATGGTAAGGTTTGTCTAGGCATACCTGAACTGTAAAACTTTAATATTTTCGTGTCAGAAATGATTTTGCTAAAGTTAACTTTCCCCATACTTTGACTTATCATTTTCAGTTGTGGTGGTGTGCATTTCAGTTGAAGTTTTATTACATTATGTTGGCAGCACATTATGTTTTTTTACACATGGATTTGATTGAGAAATGAAACCAGAATAAGAATGAGGTAGCAGCAGCATCTGCTGGGAGACGCAGCTAGTGCCGATGTCAATCAATCTGATTGATTAAATATGGTGGCACACATTTTATTAAAACAAAATGCTCTCCCTGAAGAAGACTATTATGCCAATATAATACCCGGCTTTCCTAAAGAACGCTACAAAAGAGGTGGCCTGTTTGAGAAATACAGCGCTTGTAAATAACTGGAGAGAACCGAAGAGTTCAAATTACGTTTGGCTGCTCATAGAAACAGCTATTTTATTGTTTTGGCATGCGCTAGCTGGTATTGTTATGTTGGCAAGATCAGCAGCACTGATGGAAGTTTAATTATTCTGTTGTATCGCAGGAAGGTTTTATGCGCTCGCTGACGTTATTAAACAGGTCTGAGACTTGAAAGTGCTCAGTGGCTTGTGACCAGGGAATGTGACAGACCAGCTCAAGCCTGGAGATGGAGGCAGCGCCTGCCCACCCCATGCCTCGGGCATGCTGGAACTAATTTCCAGGCGGCCTCTTGGCTCTCTCTTTGCAAGGGTGGGTGTTTGCGGGGCTAGCCTGAGCCTGGGAAGAGAACTCCTCTGGGAGTGGATGGTCATCAAAGGCACAATTACCTGCCCTTCAGGTACAAGGCGCAGACATTTTCGACTTGCCTTCTCTCTTGCAGAAACAAATAGGATGTGCAGCAGCTCCACCCCAAAATACAGCTGGTGGCAAAAGAAACCATTTCATGGTGCATTCTCTGATCTCCCCAGGGGAAGGTCAAGAGGAACAATGAGTCATGTTATTTGAGAAGTGCTTAGAGGCTATAGTGATGGAGAATTTAGGATACAATAAATCTTTGTGGTGTTTCCTATCCAACTGAAATTATGGCTCCTGCTGCATATCTTAAGGACTTAGTAGGACTTTTGCACTGGCTTCGCTTGGACTGAGACTTTACCAACTTCCATTTATATTCTACACAATATGATGAATTACAAAACTTCTTAACCAATGTCAATATTTTACTTGCTTTCCTCCACATGTAGACATTCATAATTTAACACAGGTTTCTGGTTGCTTCCTTCATTCTCACAAAATGTATCCAAATAGCATTATTTTTAGTAAATAATATAAATACAACTGTAAATATGAACAAACATCTGCACCACAGCAGAGTGTTGTATCCTACTCTGTATGATGGGGATCAACCAAGTTTGTGCTCCAAATGGATATGACACTACATTGTGGAGGTATTTTGCCGTCAAAGGGTTCCTATCATCTGCCATTGTCCAGGAATACAAATTGCAGCAGAAAAATACCCACTATTCAAACCATGTGATAGAGCAATAGCCTACAACATGTGCTGGTTGTTGACATTCCTGTTTTGAGGAGGAGAGTGCTCTATCTAGGTTCTTCAGATCCCATGAGGGGAGAAATAGCAGTTTCAGGGGAGGTGAATGGACCACTGAAGGCCATCCAGTGATGGATACTGGATAGGCTGTGAAAAGGGAAAATGGCAAGGAGAGAAACATTAGATGGGGAGAGAACAAAGTTGTGCAGGAAACACTTGGAGAGGAGAGGAGAGGAGAGGAGAGGAGAGGAGAGGAGAGGATCTCAGCTTATGCTGAGACATTCAGGTCTGATGTGGTNCTGGAGGAGAAAAGAAGAGGAGAGGAGAGGAGAGGAGAGGAGAAAAAAGAAAAGATGTTAGAAATTATTAGCTTTATTTTGGGCAAGGGCAAAATGTGACAGCAATGGTCACAGTATAACTACTTGTATCATAGCACAGAGGAAAAGCATAGGAAGCACTCAGTTTTTCAGTCCACTCACTTTTCACTTTTACTGGTGGGGCTTTTCATATTAACCCTTCTGAATCACCTCTTGTAGTTTCACTGCAATTCCTTCTCCTGTTTTATTTCATAAGGTGGCCACAGCCTGTTTGCTGTACCTTAGTAGCACTTGGTGCTGTAGTAATCCTGGTAGCTGCTCCCTAAGCAGCACACTACTCTGGCAATCTAGCTTGGAGAGATACTTAAGCGAAGGCTTAAAATTAAAAACAAACTCAGTAGAGAGCCTCAGCGTGTTTAATGTGATGGCATCAAAATGACATGAGTACAGATGGCTTAGAAAATATCTGTGTTGAATTTTTAATGGCAGATTTGGAACTATTTTTAAGATCCTACTGTTATTTCTCCTGAGAGATCTTTTCTTAGCAGTATAACTAGAAAATAATAATGAGGGGAAGAAAACCCTTGCCAGGCAACCTCTTCAACATGCAAATGGTTTCTTCAGTGACACTTCTGCTGAAGCTAATCTTTCAAGATTGAGATATTTTCAGAAACATCCATTTATGGTTTTGTTTTTTTTTTTTTTCTTTACTCACAAAGACACAGCTTTGTATACAAATCTTTTCTCCATCCCCATCTGCATATTTGGTGTTTTGAGGCTTGCTAACAACTTTTTGCATGAACAGACATCTCTGTTGTACTTTGCAGGCCTCAGAAACATATCAAATGATAGCATTTGTACAGATACATACTTATCTGCCTCCAGCTTTCTTTCCTACATGGGGGCTTTCTCAAAGATTCACCATCACCTGTGCTATCTTAACTTGCAAACCTATCCCAGTGCAAGATTGCTCTGAAGAGGATCAGGGCTCCGATCTTTCTGTTTTACAGAGAGACAGTATATTTTCTCATATCCTCTCAAAAAGAGTCACTGAGGTAATTAAGAGCACATCAATCTTTGGCAGGTGACTCTCCCATTCTTTCTTCCAAGTTTGTCTCCTTTCATCCCCATTAATCTTCTGTGCTTCCCATCTTGCAGGAACTTCACCATTTAGTTTACTTGCTGCTTGGATGCCCATGGGCTGGGAGACTTTTGATTTTTTTGTGCTTATATTGTCACCCTTTCCTGGTGATGAAACCCAAAGGCAACATAATCTGGATTTATGGTTAATGTGCAAAGACAGGAGAAAGTAGAGTGGGCTTGGGGGAAAAGCCTCAGGTCTGTTACAGAGGCAGAGTAAAGAATAGTCACTTCAGACTTCAGTAAGCATTTGAATTAAAGCAAATGCAGTGATCCCACCCCTTTTGATATTCCCTGACAGTGCAAAACCTACCATTGACATCAAAATTTGATTTCCTACTGAAATGCCAGACTGCACAGTAGCTCGGGAGCATTGTGTGTTCTCTGCAGGTTTGCTTGCAGCCAGACCAGGAGCAGCCTGGGTGGAAGAAATCACTTCAACCATAATGATTTAATATCTGATAAGCACACATCAATATTGAAGAAGTATAAGGCGAAATATACTATCTCCTAAAACACTGAAAACCAGATTAAATACTGTTGAAGGAATTAAAATAGCCTAACTGCATGAGATGTTCTCAAGCTTTTTTCTTTACACTTTCTGAATCTACCAATTTCACTGCCAGAGATTCATAGTTACAAATGTTAGGCAAAATTTCTCATTAATAACAAGGGAAGTACATGATGGTGTTTTGATGAATATTTTGACACATCTGCAAATGTTGGCATGAAAAGGACTTTAACTGCTGCCAGCTATGATTAGCCCTAAGAGAAATATTTTGTATAGTGTCTCAGTGGGATTTTAAAATCTTGATAGCTACTGAAGGTTAATTAACATATATTAAAAAATAGATAAAATCCAGTGGTTATGCTTCTGCAAAGGACAAGGGACAGGCACATGCTTACTAAAGTGTATAACATTTTGGGGGATCCTCTCTTGAGACATGGAATGAAACTAGGACTTGCTGACATCCGCACGGTCAGGATCTTGCATGGTACAATCTGAGTAAAACCCATTGTTAGCTGTAAACATATGTGAAACTATTAAACAGTTGCATACTTGATCACCACAACATCAGGAGTGCTTTTGCTGGGCACAATGGGCATAATTTTTGTTTTTGTGTCTGTGGGGCCTTTTTTGTTTGGTTGGATTTTTTTTTTTTTAGTGGTTTGTTTCTTTGGATATTTTTCTGTTTTGTTTTGGGGTTTTAGGTTATTTTGGTTGGTTGGTTGGTTGGTTTTGGGGTTTTTTTGTTTTTTTTTTCTTCTCAGGACTCAGAAGCTGTTTCTTGATAAGGAAAATACCCTTGAACAATGCACTAGGAGGGAAGACCACCCAGAACCCTGTTTTGTGGTTCTATTTTGCCTATGTCTGCATTCATTATGCAGAGATTTAAAATAAAAAAGTGCATCGCTCATGATTGTTAGTGCAGTGCAGACCTCTACAGCTATCCCTGTCAAGTAATGCAAACCAAGTGAATAAACAATCAACAGAATTTACTGTCAGCTTCAGTAAAAACCTGTAAAAAAATCCCCTCGGTCCAAAGTATTGTGGGTGGTTTCAACAATATTGTCCACAGTGCATGAAATGCAATATTTTGGGGGTAGTAATTGCCATTATTTAAACCTTAGAAAAGCCACAGATTNTTTAATTTATTATTTATTTATTTTTAAAAATAATGGGAAATATTTTAACTGCTGAGTTGCTCTGTATGCAGCAAATTGTGTCTTTTAACACCCTGCACTGAAGGTAGCACTGGAGTTACATATGCAGAAACCAGCAGTCAGTTGTGACTCAGAAGATAATACACCAACTGTGTATTAAGTTTAATGTAGATTAATGTGAGTTGCTTTCCTTTGCATGTATGTACACAGGTACAAATAATTAAGATTAATTCCACTGGATGTAATGGCCTTCACTGTGCACAGTGCCATAAAATTCTTCTTTAATAGCTGTTAATTGGACGTATTTGCTTTGATGGTGAAGTCCTGATTAGTCTTGTTACCCTACAACCCCTTCTCCCTCCCTTTGCTCACTTTTGTGCTTAGGAAAAGATTTATAATAAGGGAATCACAGCTCTGCAGTTTATTAGCAAAAAATCAATATGTGTATCTGTTTACAGGTATTAGAGGTTCAGCTAAACATAGGTGCTCTGCATAATGTCTGAAGAGTAGAGATGATTCATGTTTTCATTTTTTCTTCTTTTCCCTATGCAGTGTTTTTACTGGTAATAACTCAGATTTCTTACTGGATTTCTTTTCTGTCTCTGTTCTCTTTCTGCATTGAACCTGTAGAGTTGCTCAGAGATAACAGGAGAGCCGCGGTTCCTTTGGCAAGCTCTTGTGCCAGAGTGTCGAATGTACAGCTGAAGTTAGGAACCACTTCCATATGGTGATCCAATGTGTTTCTTCTGGAAAATGGCAATTATTTTGCCCTCTCTGTCCTCTGAAATACAGTAAACCTAGATATAAGGGACAGAAGCTTCTGTGTGTGCAAACCAGCATGTCTTCACTGAAGTCTAGGTGGATAATTGATTTATGCTGAAGTTCTGGGGCTGTGTTTATTTAGAGTAGCTCATTTTAGCAATAGTACTTTACATTTGTTACCTCCCAGGAGCTCTTTTTATGGAATTAATGAATGATAGTTATATAAGACATTAAAGAAGACATTAAAAGTATGACTGCAGCCTAAACCAACGTCTCAGAGCCAGGTTCCTGGGAACCACTGCCTTACTCTCTCCCATGCACTGCCATCTGTGGTTTTCCTGGGACATTGGCCCAGCCACAAGTGGGTGTTTTTTTCTGCTTGAGCAGTTTTAAGTACCTGAGCCCCACCACCCATGAGCAGTGACAAAGCCAGGCCTGGTCCCAGAGATTCTTCACTGTGGATTTCCTCTCCAGCAACTCAGCCTTACCAGCACAAATCATCTGTATTGTTTTATCATTAAGATACTGGCCCAATGCCTTGCCTTGCATGAGTATGAAAACAGTAGCTTACTGCATTTCCTGCTCCTAGTGATCTCCACACAGCCCACTGAAGAAGACAGGACTGTTCTCTTCTGTCTCTTCCTCTTCTGCCTGGAGCCACAGGATGCTGCTGCAATGCAACCATGTACAGAAGGGGGAACCTCAGTTTGGGATAGTTTGCATTCTAGTCAGTGGATTCTCCCTGAAGGAATACTTGAATTAAACATCTGTGAGATCTGGCCTACTGCCAAAAAGGCTTTGGTGGGACCTCATCCAGCCAAGGGTGGGCTTCTGCCTTCCTCCTCCTCTGGTGTTGCCTTTAGTGGGTCAGTGATCCAGCTGCCAAACTTAAAAGTGTTTGGGTTATAAACAATCAACCTGATTTTAATTTATTCCATAAAGCACTCCACAGAGGACAGGCTAGCACTGCCAGGTGTGTGGATCTCTGCTATTTATTTCCTTTAGTTAAGAAAATTGGTGTACAATGTGGGTTTTAGAAGATGTCTTCTGATAGATCTTCATTGCTTCCTCTATCTCTGCATTCAAGTTTGCTGCTTATGTTATTTGGATCCCTTACTGTCGTCAAGGGAAATAAAAACAGGGCAAATTCCTAAAGTGTTTAAAACTGAGCAGCTCCATCATGGTGCCCAATTGCACCATTGTCTGAGGATCTGATTGAATGACTTGGGGACTGAAAGAGCAGGTCTTTTCCAAATTAATAATCTGTAGAACATCAATATGTAATTGTCTCCCTTCCTCTAGAAAGAAAGAAGTCTGCATAATAACAATTGCAAAAGAGAAATAGTTAAAAAAAAAAAAAAGGCAGAAACTGCCTCTTTGTGACCACTTAAACATGCTTAGCAATTACACATTTATTGCCTGTATAAAACAAACCATTTCAGAAAAAAATGAGTGAATATCAGCAGATATAAATAAAGTGTTTATTTCACTGAAGCTTCTCCATTTTGATTTCAGAAGCAAAGCTCTGTCACTGAGTTTGCAGGTGTGTTATTAATGCTTTTAATTACAACCCATTTCTAAACTTGACTGTATCTGCCCTAAGCAAGGCTGTATTTCCATGCATTTCTGCCTTAAGATCCCTCTAGCAAGAGGAGGGTTAAAACCAATATTTGTAGATAAAGAGGTAAACATATTTACATTCAGTTTTTCACACTTTATGCATATGTCATGCAGTGAATAGTTTTAGAGGTATGTTTGTACTATCTCTCTAGAATTTTTACAGTCTACAGGACACAAAATCTCTATAAAGTGACTTATTGAAATAGAAGCAGATTGGTAAAACCGTTTCTCTCTTATGAACTGTGAAGAATGATCCTCTAAATGAAATCAGGAAGGAACTGGACAGAATCTTGTTTAATGGTGTGACAAAATGAATCACAACTATTCCAAGCATCCATCACTGCTAAAAGGGGACCACAAATGATCTGTGAACTACTATATATTGATTACTCATGTACTACAAGTGTCGGATTTAATGTTCACACACCATGGAAAGGCGGCAGGGACAGATGGTGCCTTAACTCTTCTTTGATAGATTTTAATGGTGAAATATTGATTTCTATCTGGCCAAGGCCTGTTGTTAGGGGCCAAAGTCATTTGTTGGGTATAGCCGGACACCCAGTCTGCTAGGGGTAATCAATCATTTTTGGCAAGGCAGGTGAAATTCTGAAGAGAAGCACCTTGGGTTCCCAAACTGTATCGAGATGAGGCTGAGACCGATATTTGTGCGTGCACCCCTCCTCCTCCCTCCGTGTGCACATACAAAAAGACTCCATGAAATTGTGCTTGTAAAGAATTATTAATGATAAGACATGTTTACTGAGGAGAGTCACGGCGAATCACAGCTGACATGAAATAGTCTGGGAGCCTCGGAGAGAAAATGAGCTTCTCGCTAAAAGGGACTATATTTTATTTAAACATCCGTCTAGGGCTGAAAACTCAGGTAATCTGTTGTGTTACAAGCCACTGGCTGTTCTTGCCATCCAGAGAGATAACACTGAGGAGCTAATAGGAACACATCAATCACAATCAGGCTGCAATTCCACCGGTGTCTCCTCTTCCCGGCTTCTTTTTAAGCTCCTTAATAACGATGATAACATAGTTCTGGGCTTGCGAGAGGGTTTCTTCCCTTTGAGGGTCATATTCATAAAGCGAATGGCTTGCAAAGTCAGCATCTCACTCCTATTTGGGGGGCAAAAGGAAGGAGTTTGCAGGTGGGAGGGGTGGGGGAGGGGGGGGGCAGAGCAGAAGGAGATGGATTTCCCCCAACAATAAATCAATGGGTGCCCCTCTATCTCCTGACAGCCTTCCCAAGAGAGGATTGCTGTTCGGAAGCAGGCTGGAAAGGGTAGTCTCTGCCCAGATGTGCCCCAGATGTGGGAAGCCAGTGGAGGCTGATTTTTCGTTTAGATTATCTTGCTTACCTAATGATTTTTGCTTCACTGCTCAGCTCGATTGTGTTCACTAGGACGGCAGGCTATTAAAATGTCAAGGCGCATTGAATTGTTGTTATCAAGGAAAGAGACCTTTCCAATCAGCCCGTGTTCCCCGGGTTGCATAAAGGCGAAGAAGGGATTGGAGGAGGAAGAAGACCTTCTCTGTGTCTGGGAAGGGGGGAGAGGTGCAAGGGGGAATGTGTCCCTGTGCATGTGTGTGTGTGTTTCTGTGGCTGTGTGTGCACACAGATGTGCCTGCTGTAGCGGGTGCGGTAATTAAAATGCCATCTTTTGTAGCAGGTATCAGACATTTCTCTCATTCACATTTATGGGGAGAGGCAAAACTTCTCCCCGTTGTGCTTTCCACTGCAGTCCTTGCAAAGAAAATACTGGGAGGAGGAAACTTGTGAGGTTGAATCACTGGCCCTGCATACTAAGGAGCTACTGGGCTGGGCTGAAGGAGAAAAACAAAGGCAAATGCCTTCCTCATGTCTGCACCTGCCTTAAGGCTTGATAAGAAAATAAGTTCACTGACCTACTGGGAAAAACACTGGAAATTGTCCGGTATCACAATATTGAACAACTGGTGACAGGATGATACAAACCCAGCACATTTGGAGACACTAAAATCCCCTACCTCTCGTCACCACCACCACCCTGTTCATATAATTGCAGAGCAGTTTATTACACAGAGGCACATCAGATATTGCTGCGGATTGATTTTTTTCTTTCTTCTCTTGTAAACTATACAGTACATCATATTGGTTGGGAAAAATATATTCTTTGGATTTACTTCTCTTTGTTTAAATCATTTCACAAATATTTTGCTTTTCCCCTGCCATTTCTCTTTCATGTTCATTTTAAAAAGATGGCTTTGCTTTTGCTTGTATACGGTTTTGTAGAATAATGACATCTACCCTGTCCCCCATGCATCAAGCATCATTGATTGGCCAGAACATCATTGTCACTACTGGGTGTTCATCTTCACACTTGCTGCTGGCAGGTCCCTCATCTACTTTCTCTCTGTCTTGCACATGCCCCCTTCAACAGCCACATGCTCACTCACTACAGGCATGTCTGCTTTCTCTTCTTACCTAATACGTGTTTCTTCTGGTGTGTTTTAACTCTCTGTCTCCCCCTCACATCCCCTCGCTTTCTCTTCCTCCAACCTCGTGCTGCTGTGTGAGGCCACGAGCACAAAGCATAGCCAGCTACTCAATTCTGCAGTGATCTTCATCTTGGTCTGTGTTAAAAAGCCAGGAGAAAACAAATGCTTCCATTTTTTCCCATGTTGCCTGCAGTTATTCATGAAATTTTCTCTCCCAATATTTTGTTCTCTGAGCTATTCAGGCACAGGGAGGAGAGACCACTGAGGGATTACAGGAGTCCTTGCTGGTCCTGCACGTGGCAGTAGGGAAGGCATACACAACCATCCTTCCCCACCGTGTTGCTGCTTCAGCTGGCCTTTATTTTTACTTTGGCTTTACATTTCCATTCTCATTTCTGTCTTTGGTCCTGTCTCCATGGAAAAATTGTTGCACACGGGGCTGGGATGTGAATTAATAGTGCATTCCTGCAGGGAACACTGCAGATGCAGTGAGGACTTGGGTGCATGAGGACGTTACTGTGGAGCCACATGACTTGTCAGTTTCCCATGTTATGGCACCAGCTCCTCCACACATGGTGCTGGTGCATATGGGGTCTGGATTGCACTCACCTCAGCCCAGCACGGCTTCACACACCCAGTGCTTGTATGTACTTATGGCACATATGCTTCTCAACCAAGTATTTGCTGGTTTACTCATCCCATACACCTGTCATACCCATCCTGACAAAGCTCAGCATGCTCACTCTTGCAAGTTGGAAAGGTGATAAAGTACTATTATTCCTTTACAGAAGAGAAACTGAGGCTTGAAGGCTCATGAAATGCTTAAGTATTTCACCTGCTGGTATCCAAAGTGCCTTAAGACATAAGAAAGTGGGTGGCAGACAGTAGGAACCAGCACCCAGAACAGAATACTGTACTGTGGTTATTAGTACTGTAGTTATTAGACCGGCTTTCATTTATCCTGTTAATTTTTTTTTTCTCATCTCCTCACTGCTTCTTTCAATTTCTCTCAGTTTCTGTACTTTTCTTGCAAACTTAAGCTTCTTTAAGCAGCTGCATTAGGCTCCACCATCAAGAGCTGTAAACCAGGCATCCAGGCCAGACAAAAATGTGAGACACCTCCACTTGCTTACCAAGTCAAATAGAGTGATCTTCACTGCTGCCCAGGTGTGGGGCCACCTGAGTTAGAGTCTTCTAACTCTGCTCCCAATCACGGTGAGTCACTAGACAGGATGGAGAAAGAAACTACCACCTTCAAGCTGAAGCAAGCATGCAGCAGAGGATGCCTGCTCCCTTTTTGCACCGTCATCCAATCTGCATACTGTAGCCTGTCCATATCTATATCTAAGACCAGGCTTCATGGACCTGGACCATTTCCAGGTTTCCTGGACTCAGTCATGCTGCTGTCCTTATCTTCCTTTGCCATTCTAGGTCCATGCATGTCCTCTGAGTAGAATGCTCCTTCCTGTGAGAATTTCCTGAATATCTTGTTTGGACATGATTTTTTTTTTTTTTTCCCCTGCCACAGGCTATAAGCTTCCTACCAGCATTAGCACATTTTTTTTTCCTGCAGGCTAAACATCAGGACACATTTTTCATTACCTAACAGACTTGACCAACACCGCTGCAGAGTCTGAAGAAATGTTGAATTTAATCCTCTCCCCTTTGCTCCACAAACTGTGGGAAAGAACAGCACCCTTTCTGAAATTTTGCTCAGTGGGTATTTTTGAACTGCTGTTGGTTGAGAAATGATAGGTAGTTTTTGAGGAATTCTTACCAGCATTACTGTCATAATAGGTGCATTGATTTTACTGTCAGTAAAGGACCATTACAGTACATCCTTCCAAGTCCTGGCCAGCACTGGCCACCTGAACACAGTCATGTTCAGGCTCACATAGTTTTCCATGTCCGTTTTGGATGTGACTTCAAGCGTGAAGTCAATGGCTATCATTCCACTAAGTCTGAAGGCTGGAAACAGTCTTGTAGTAGTTTGGAAGGAAAAATAAGTACAAATTCTTCACAATATTCTTCTGGCACAAGTAACCAGAGTGATTTTCTGTAAGAGGAACCTGCATGGCCTACAACGCACAAGAAGACACTAAGGGCTGAATCAGTGCAGGAGGACCTGGGAAGCTTCCCACTGACCTGTGTCTTTGACAAGACCTTCTTACTGTTTGCTATATTTTAGACATTTTTTTAAAACCCAAATTAATTTCCTTCATTCTTCAACACATACTCAAGAAAATCTTGTCATTGACTTACTCCATGTGGGCTTGTTCTCCTGGATTTTTGCATACCGGCATGGCTTCTGAGAGAGACAGAAGACTGTACGTATCCCAAGCAGAACAGATACATAAGCTACTCTTTCCTTTTCAGTCTAGAGCCTGAGAAAAAAGAAGACCTGTAGCACAGATCCAGGACCATAGGATCCTGGACAGTTAACAAGATGATAAATTAGAAGCAAAAAGCTAAACTAGCTTTTTATTCCAGGATGGCCAATGTGAAAAGGCTCATCAAAGCTAAAACTCAACAGGCAGAATACTTCACCAGATATCACCAACTGAAGAAGTCATAGAAAATAGGCAGAACAATTCATAGCATGAGACAATGCTACACTACTTTGTGCCAATGGATATGATGCTCATACTGCTGGCTGGCCCAAGTGCATGCAGAGCATGCCTGGGTTTCGAATGCTTGTGTACTTCTGTCCATGGTCAGGCAAAGGATGGAGCTTCATACTTTGCATGATGGGGTCTTGATTTACAGCTGTTCTGTCTAGGCACTAACAGGTTGTAAAAATAAGGATGAGAGCTACATAATGGGGTGCAGAAAATGTCCTTTCCAGGAGATGTGAAATATGTGTCCCTTTATGCCCACGTATTTTACAATTTCTCTTGCTGAATTCTCCAAACACTGAGCCTGTTTTGATCAGTCCTGTCAATATTGTGCCTCAGCTAAACCCACAACCAAAAGGACATCCCTCATGCTTCAGCAGGATCTCAGGACATATGTAGTTGTGTCTATTTTTCTTATTGTTCAGTCTACACCCTGATCCTGACTTCACAGTGTGCCCTTTCAGGGCTGGCTGGGTTTTTTACCTTGTTCTCACTCCTGAGACACCAAGCTTTCTCTGTATATGGCAGGATGAAATGGGTTACAACAGAAATGGGACAAATTCTCAGGATGTTTTAGAAGAAGAGCTGCTACTGGGCTTACTTGTTACCTGAGCTCCCCACCCTGTCCAATGCAGCAACCATTTGTTGCTCCTACTGCTTCCCTGTTTCTCATCCCATGAAATTCCGAGGCTACCACAAATGATGAGCTTTCAGGAGGATCTGCATTTCAGTGTCAAAATCTAATTTCAGACATCTAAGACCTGCTTCAGCATCTGGCCCTTTGTGCAAGAAAAAAAAAAACCCTCAACACTGGCTATTACATTTAAATGTAAATCAAGCGGGGCCAGGAGAATTGGTTCCTGAACTGTGCCAAAAGCCCTGCATTAAGAGGTTAAGGTTGGTATATATATATATCAATCACACCAGCATAAAACGCATCAAAAGGATGTAATTGTCCCCTAAGCAAGCTTTATAATTCACAGAAAACTCACTTGATGTTAGCTCAGTTAAAATAACTCTGAAGTGAAAGACACTGGAAAGTTCCCAATGATTTCTTGCAATGTCATGCAATAACCTTATAATTATGATTAAAGCTTTATTTTCTTTGGCTTTGGAACTTCTGTTCTTCCCTGGGTGCATCTCTTACTTCCCCAGGCAACTTTCATGGGGCACTGATAGAGGAGAAGATCAGCAGTTTTCAGTGCGTATGGACACGTTATACCTTTTCCATTTCAATGCAGCCCTGTCTCTGGAAACTTCCCGAACCTTACAACAAATCCCTTGACTGACACTATCAAAGATGAGGGAGAGGGCAGAAACATGGGAGGCACAGTGAAATAGACAGTTCAGACAAAGCATTTTTGGGGCAGATGTGACCCAAAGTAAGACTTGTGTTTGAGCAAGGCAGCAGCTGTCTAAGCCTGCAGGCAGACTCATTCCTGTGGCAGCAACAGGTTAGAGCCACAGATCAGCTGCCAAGTGTGCCAGAGCTGTCCTTGCTTGGCAGGTCCTGGCTCCTAGACCTTCAGAACACAGCAGAAATCCAATGTCAGCCGTGGCTGACCACATATGACAGTGCGAGGGTAACAATGCGCAGTCTCTGCAAGCAGCTGTCTACCAGTCCCCTGCTCTGGTCAACCTTGGCTCTGTGGTTTTGGAAGGACCCCTCCTAGCATTCGCAATCTATATCCTACATCACCCTCAACAAGTCAAGGCAAAAATGTCCTGGGGAGCTCCTTAGACGCAGTCCAAACTATTACAGCTCTGAGATTCTCAAAGCAAGCACTGGAAGCAAGGTCAAGCCACAACTAAGCCATACCCATTTTTCTTTTTGCATACAACAGATTTATTTGCTAGCAAAGCAGCTGTACTGGGAGCAGGAACAGAGGGCATGTGTTTTGTTTGCAATGGAGCACCTTGAAGAAGCTAAAGCAATGCTCAAAGCAGAATAATTGGTGTAGCAGGAGGCTGTGCCCACGTTAATAGTTTTTACTGAGATGAAACTTATTAACATGTGCACTGGTGCATCTGTATTGCCTTTGGGACTCAAACAGCATGGTTCTTTGCCACGTTGCATGGAGGTTTTACCTTCCTCTGACCTTGCTCAGGCTCCTTTGTCCTGTTCTGTGCTTAGAGTTAACCTCTTGTCTGCTTAGGCTTCTAGTTTTCTTTTAAATCCAGGCCAACTTTTTCAAATTTCTCTTACTCCAAAGATTTCAGTTGTGCTGAAAGTATTTTCAGTCCCATTGTTACAATGCCTTTTGGTTTGTGGAAAGTTTGTTATGCAGTGCATGCTTCAAATAATCAGTCCATTTTTTAGCTGAAATTTTAAGCTCTTATGAGTGATCAGACAACTTCATTCTGCTTGCCCTAATATTGTATCTGGGGGGGAAGATGTGTGAATTTATTTCACATGGGTTCACAGACTGAAACTCTGTTTGAGAGAGAAAACAAAAATGAAATCTTGCCTGTAATACCAGACTATGCCTTTATTTAATGTACTGGAGGAATGAAAATATAACTTCTGGAGACTAGTATGAAATGGGTAAGAAAAGAACATGTGGTGTCTGCATCTGATCTTTACTGTGAATTGCAAGGCAAACCAAACCTCTGCCTTCTAATTTACTGCTGCTGACACAGTTTAGATGTAGTATGTGTTTGCTAGGGCATTGCCTCTTATAATTGATTGTGAAGACCATAACAAAGTCCAAGTAAGGTATGTAACAAACATGACTTCTCACAGGCAGAGTTCAACCCTGAGCTATTAAGTCCTCCCAAAGGCACTGAACTTTTTAACATGTTATTACACAAAGAATTTCCAGAGGGAAGGAAAAGGAAAGTTGATATGCCAAGATGCTGAGCTGCCACCAGTTCTGTGGTGCCAAACAGAAGCTGTTTATCATCACACAGGTGTTATGTGCAAAACGGCACTCCACCTTGATGCACTTCACTTACTTGGTTCAGGTTATAACTCATCTAGTGCTTTCTCCCTCCCTGCAGACAATTCATCCAGGGCAAGAACAAGCTCCAGCAAACATAAACAGTTAGGTTTCGGCAATGATTTGCTAACAGTGCCAACCACCCTGATCTGCAAGTTTCATCTTGAAATACCCTCTGCTTAGCTGTACTTAGAGGCTGTCCCAGCCCAAGACCTCTTTTCAACAATGTTCTGCACTAAAACTGAATGCCTACTGATTAAGCAGGTATACTTTAGGAGCTTTAGTACATAATTTGAATCATAGAATACTTGTAGTTTCCTAATTTCCACTCACTTTTGCACTGTTGAGATCATCTCAGGCTAACTCTGTGAGCTTTCCATGGACAGAGTCACTACACTGAGAATTAGTGGATTTTGCTACTTAATTTCTTTTGTGAAACTCTGTTGTTTTGTGCTGAATGTGGCATGTCTCTGGCATGTGTGATTCAGATCAGGCAATCACCCTGCACAGTGTAAATCAATGAGATGAAAAGTAGCCATTGACAGCACTCACAATTTTGCCCGTTACTATGAAATCCTCTTTCTTTAAATGGAAGGTGCTTTTATGAATCCGTTGAAGCATAGCTGACAAAGCCTGCAATACTACTGCCTAAATACTGCAAAACAGAACAGTTATAAAAGATACATGTGGTGCTTATTTATAAGGATTAGAATAAGCACTTTGTTGAACTGCTACAACACATTTGTTCCTTTGTCAGGATACTTACAAATTTTGGTTATTTTTTTCTTCCTCTGAGTCAAGTAAACACTTGTCTGTGGGCTTCACCAAATGCCTCTGCTTCACCATAAGCTGACAGGGCAAAATATGTATTTCTACAGCTGTGTTGTTTAAAAAAAAAAAAAAAAAAGTATCTATGCAGTGTAATTATTCTTTATGTTCATGTAACAGACTACTAAATGCTCCTACACTTCTTGCAGGACTAATTACATTTCAGTAATGTGAACGATCCCTGGAGTCACTGCTATTAAATATTTCTGGAGTGGTAGTGAGGGAGCTTCTTATTTGTACACACAAGAGAAGCATGGATTTGTGAAACAGAACAGCACAACTCTAAGGCAGTAATGTTCCTTTTGATCTACCTGTACCAAGTCAGAGTAGATGTAACATGGTGAGCCCATTAACCACATGATTTGCTGTTTCCCATCTGATAGAGCCAAGTCCTCACATCCTCACATTCAGAACCTAGTTTTTGCAGTGGCTGAAATGAGTTTCGCTTTAGATACCAGTTAAAAGAGAGGCTTGTTAGGAGCTGCTGTGTGCCTAAAAAAAAAAATAAATGTAAGGGATTCCAAAACTACATCTTTCAAAGCTGGCTAAAATAAAATATTTACTATAATATGCTGATTAGCAAATAAAGCCAAAAGGAGTTAAAGAGAGCAAAAAGAGCCATTTCAGCTAAATCAGCAATTCCTTCTAAGTATTCTGTAACAATTTGGAAAGGCATCTCTGCCTAGCTATTGACTTCTGAGAAATATTTTTGTTTTGGACAAGGAGCTGACATGGGGACAGCTATTTTGCTAATTGATTAAAGCTGTCACTGAAGCTCTAGCCTTGCTGCTGCAGCTACCTGCTCAGTGTGTTGGTGGTTTACAACTGTTGTCTTCACCCTCTCTACTCTGCATGATAGCAATGATTAAAATAACCTACAACTCAAGCTGCTGCACAGCCTGCTGTTATGTAAGTGCTACTCACTAAATGTGTCAGTCTACCTTTCTACTCCAGGGCTGGTTTTGCATGTTCTTGATCTTCCTTGCAAGGCTGAGTTCCAATAAGGCCCTAACCTTCCTAGTTGCCTCTCAGACAGTCACTCTGATCTATTAGGTATGCCAGCCTTGCTGCTTAGGTGTTATGCAGGTAGTCTTCAGGAGTGCAGAACATGCACAAATCAGAATTATTTAGATCCAAAAGAAAAGCTAAACAAAATTATCTATATGGTTTTGGTGGCTTAGGTTGGACTAAACAAAATCAAGCTGCATAACTGAAATGGCATAGTGTTACGGAAGGATATTCTGAGGGCTGGGTGTCAAGTGAATGGGGCCAATCTCTTTTTTGGTGTGGCACAGTAATGAGACAAGGAACAACGGAGGCAAACTTGCACATAGAAGGTTTCACCTCAACATGAGGAGAAACTTCTTACAGTGAGGGCGAAGGAGCTGGGGAACAGGCTGCCCAGAGAGGTTGTGCAGTCTCCCTCTCTGGAGACTTTCAAATCCAGTCTGGATGCATTCCTGTGTGGACTACCCTAGGTGATCCTGCTTATGGCAGGAGGGGTTGGACTCAATGATCTCTGGAGGTCCCTTCCAACCTCTAATGTTCTGTGATTCTGCGAAAGCCATAACCTGGTGAAAACCTCACTGCTCTATCACAGCAAAGCAGTAAAATTGAAGCCAGGACCATCCCAGCAAAACTGCTTCTTTGTCCAGTTTCCTTCAGCTTACTTTGCCTTTTTTTTTATATATTTTTTTTTTAATTTAGGAGTACTTGTAATGGTTTAAAGATTTGTTTGCCTGCCCTGTTATGTTACTGACACTTCACAAACATCAGAGCCCCGATGAAGGTGAAACTGTTTCCATTCTGCATTTGGGCAGATCAGTATGGTATCCTTACCCTCGTCTGTGTGCAGCTACCAGTGTAGCCTGCTTGGGCTGTTATTTTGAATTTGCCTTATACCAGAGCTGGATGCTGCAATACAGACTGTATTTTGTGTTGGGGTTGGAAACAGCAGTATAGCAAAGCCTGCTGCTGCAGGGAGACAATGAAGGTTTGGGAGCTGAATGAGCCCCGTTAGGGAAGGGCCACAGGAGGAGCTGGGTGTGAGAGAAATGAGCTAATGGAGGTGCAGAAAAGGAAATCCATGGCAGGAAAAGAGAGACTGACAGGATAAACAAACAAACAAACAAACAAAACCTCAAACAAACAACAACAACAAAAAAATCAACCAACAAACAAAAAGCCCCACAAACCCAGAACCCAGAAAACCCAAACAAACAAAAAACCCCACAAACCCAGAACCCACAAACCCAGAAAAAAAAAAATAAAAATAAAAATAAAAGAGAGGAAGAAGGGTGAAATTTGAAGAGAGAAAGGCAGAAAATTGAAGGAGTTACTAACTGAAGGGAATAAGTATTTGGAGACAAACAAACAAGATTCGGAACAAGTATCTTCTGTCTTTTCCTTTTCCTCACTACAAGATTCAGTTTTTACCTTTAATGTGGTAACTAAAGATTCACACAGAGGGGAAAAAGGTCTATTTTAAGTAAGCCTGTGCTGCCTTTGGCATGCCATTGAAATCTCTTGGATCTGCCAGCAAATCGACTCTTTGTCTTTTGAATTTCTGGGCAACAGTAGATTACTCCCCAGACTGTAGATGCTCAAGCTTCATGCCTGCTGCAGATGGTTTGTCTTGCTAGTAGGAAAAGAACAAAAAGTCATAATCGGAATGCGTTACCTCCTTCCTGGAAACCTGGGATGAAATTACTACTCTAGTCAACAAACCTTCCTCCGCAAGGGTTACTGCTTCTGATGTGAGAACAAGGAATGATGACAATTTAAAAACCATATTAAATGATTCTTTACCTGTTTATAGTGATGGAGTGCAGCTGTCCAGAATATTTGCTAAATGGCTGCTTAACAGCCCACACTCAGGACATGTGAAGGGCCAAGGGATGTGGCAAAGAGAATTGGCAAGTGCCTCTGCACTCTGACCCTTGTCTGTAGTGTTAGGAAATGAAATACAGACATTTCCTCAGGCTTGTTTCAAAGAAGCTGCAAAATAGATTTTTGAACTGTATTCAAGACCTCTCTTGTGGAAAGTTCCAATGCCTGGCTGAGATGGCATGTTTTTCTTGTTACCACACCCCCTTTCTCCTTGTGTTCCCTCTCTCCTCTTTAAATTCTTCTTCCTTATAGACAGTGATCAGAGCCAAAACTTCCATAATTCGGGAAACTGCTTGGGCCTGAGGTTTGACTTAATTTATCTTTACCTGATGATGTGAGTGAACTACAACCCTCTTGACTTCTGTAGCATTATCCGAGGCTAAATCAGGATATTCCTGATCCACAAAGGAACCATTGTGCAGCATGTTGGCATTTGATCATGCTGGAGAATGAAAGCCATATTTGAGTGAGGCCTACAAGTGCCTCATTACTGCACTGTAAACAACTGGATATTACAGTAATGGACAAGGCTTTGAGTGCTACGAAAGGCTTCACATTCACTTTATTGATTTGCAATGTGCACAGTGATGGTCTACTGTAATAAATACAAATGCCATAGTGCAGAAATGTCAGAACAACTTATTAAAAATGTGTCTCTTCCTTGCTCATGCAGTACAGCATGTATGTCTGCACAGCTGCAGGATTGCGGTGAGGTGAGGATGAAGCTGTGGCTCAAAATTCGGCAAGGCAAGAATATAAATTGAGCATATAAACAGAAGCTGTACTGGCCAGCCTTCTCCTTTTGCTGTGAGCTTCTGTCTAACAGACAAAACTCCTCCTGTGCCTGAGAACATATTTCACATCACAGAAGAGAATATATTGTTTCTCACATCCCGGGAGGGTTGAGGTGGTGCCAGTTCTCAGCCCACAAACCACAGGCAGTTGTCTGCCCACCTTCCTCCACCTGGAGAAGCAGGAAGTGCCACTGGAACCAGCAATTCTCTTAACAGTACAATTGGTTTATCTAGGATTGGAAAAACTTCAACCTTTACTAGGGCCATAGTACGAACAAGAGACTTGTAGCACATGTGCTTCTGCTGGGTGTGCAGAATGTAAGCCTGTGTACCACAATATACGCATCTATCGGCTTTGGTGAGGCCACACCTCGAGTACTGTGTTCTGTGTTGGGCACCACAATACAAGAGAGACGTGGAGGTGCTGGAGCAGGTCCAGAGCAGGGCAACGAAGCTGCAGAAGGGCCTGGAGAATAAATCTTATGAAGAGTGACTGAAGCAGCTGGGGATGGTTAGAGGAAGAGGAGGCTGAGGGGAGATGTCATTGCTGTCTACAACTACCCGAAGGGACATTGTGGAGAGGCTGCTGCTGGTCTCTTCTCACAGGTTATTGGAGACAGAACAAGGGGGAATGGCCTCAAGCTGAGTCTGGGTAGGTTTCGATTGGATATTAGGAAAAGGTTTTTCACAGAGAGTTGTCAGGCATCCAGGGAGGTGGTTGAGTCACCCACTCTGGATATTTTTAAGAGTGGTTTGGATGTGGTGCTTAGGCATATGGTTTAAGGTGAAGGATTTTAGGTTAGACTTGGTGATCCTCAGGATCTTTTCCAACCGGAATATTTCTGTGATTCTGTGATCTTATCTCCCTTCCAGGATATGCTTATATAGATAAATACTCTTTGACCAGATCAACAATGTCAGTAACAACTTCTTGATAACTTGGTCCACTAGAGGGTAAGAGGCAACTCAGTGAAGAATATTACTTGTGTCCATCTGTACGTGTGTTGAGGTATGGTTTTCCAATCCATTCTCTGTGTCAACTGAGTTGTTCTGAACTGCCTGGCTGGACTCATTCACTTCCAGGTGAATTCATACACTGACTGGTAGTTTCTTGCTAGGTTTCCCCCATATGCTGTCCAGACAGCCCCTTTAGCAAATTGTAGGAAAACACCGCAGTGAAAAAACCTCTGTCCGTATCTATTACTTATAGAAAAGACTTACTATTGGAAACCCTGGAGTTCCACCTGCCTCAAACTCTAACTAGTACATAAACAGAGCATGAAACTGGGAAAACTGCTTTATTATATGGGAGAAATTATAGACTGTTCATTGTAAACCAAAGTAAATATGACTCTATGAATAACTGTAGAATGTGATGGGGGTGTATGGAAAGATTGGGAGAAGTGGATGGAAATCTTGCTGGAAACTCTAGTCTGTTCCCACAATCATGAATATAAATATTGCCTATTCTCTGAGAATGCACACTCACACTAATGCCATGATAGCTATTTCCCTACTATTCATCAGCCTTGGCAATTTGAGGATGACAACTGAACCAAACCTAATCATACATTATTGAAAGCAGAATTACTCCGCTCATCAGGCAAACTGAAAAATGGAAAGGTTAGCCCAATACATGGCTTGTGGAAAACCCAGATCCATAAACTCTAATTCCACGTGGCTGTTCTTTGTCCCTGTATTGATAGAAAAAGTCCTTTCGGGTTTAGTAGCAGAAGGCACCTATGGAATTTCACTGAAGTCTGCAGATGTAACTGCAGAAACTCCCAGGATCCCCTGTTTTCACATTGTCGTTCAGGTAGTCCTATGGATTCAGAGATTTCTTTTAATGTTCTGCTGTGGATAGCACAGGACATGGGAGAGTCTTGTACAGGATAAAGAAGGTGCAATGCTTTGCTCCCCAAAGTCCTCCATTTGGTAGGCATGTCAGGAAAGGGGAGGAGAGCCTGCTGTTAACCTCATTTGATGGATAGTCCCTGAGGCACCACTGCCATCTGGTGAACGCAAGAGCAGCCCATGGGGATGTGTTAGGGAGCCATAACTGACAGCCTTACCACTGCACTAAGCTCCAGCAGAAAGGGAGCACAGTCTGGCCCTACAGAATTTTACTGATTTTTTTTTCTTTGGAGTTTTTTATTTTCAAGTCTATTTTAGATTTTTGTAGCAAATCCATAATTCTTTACACAATATTTGTATACTCATCCAGAATCACAGTTATTAAACTCCAAGGACCATCTCTATGAGGAATTGACAATGGTGTCCTTTCAGACTTGGGAAGGGTTTTGTAGGTTTGCCACTTCTTTTCTGAGCAAACCTGCTTTCTCAAAGATGTCTGAAGGAGGCCTACTGCCTGTGTTGTGTAAATCCCTCACTGAGGGTGGGTCAGTGGTGATTACTTCTGCACCATCAAACACACTTCATGGTCAGATTTGTCAAATAAAAAAGGGAAATTATTTGTCTTTAGTATGTGAGTAAATATTGTCCATTCAGTTCAGTTCCCCAGGCTTTGGAAAATTACCTGGTTTGAATCAAGGATGCTCAAAACTTGTCTTGCCCACACTGGTTATCCACTCTTGGAGAGTGAAGGGAAGGGAGCTTCTGGCATGAGCAAAACTAGTAGGGACATATATGCTTTGTGTGAAGCCAGTCTGAAGAAACCAGTAGAACCAGTAGGAGTTTTCTGTTACTGATCTGATATCACACATGGAATAGAGGATCCAACAGGCATGATGTCTCCTGAGGGCTGATCCAATTTGACCTGTAGGCTGAAAAGAGTAGAAAATTGCTGGATGTAGATCAAGCACCAACTTCCTGTTATCAGACTTCAGTGTAAGTGATGTAATGGTGAACAAAATCTCTCCACCAGAATTGTACTCAGTTTAAATGTCATTGTTGGCTGGCTGGTGGTGGATATATCCTAACATTTGCTTTCTCTTTGCACTCTTACGTTCAACAACAAAGTTATTTACATGGGTTTATGTATCTTGGAAATTTATTCTTAAAGTGTTTATGGTCTTATGTTTTTGTTTGTTTGGTTTGGTTTTGGGTTTTGTGGTGTTTGTTTGTTCTTTAAATCTCAGAATGATATTTACAAATAGTATCAATTGCTGTTTTGACAAGGAGAGATTGCATTACAATCAATATTATATATTATATCCTGGGGTCTGTTGTGAGCAGATAGTATTAAGACATAAATAATTTATTAATAACCTTAGCAATGGCCCAAAGTCTTTAGAAGATCAGGTCAAGTTTTGGTCAAGCTTTGGAATGACTTTGAGGCTGGTAGATTAATTTCACTGTAGTGTAAAACCGTTAACTTCAAAGGAGCTAAGCAGTCAAAAGTTTAAGGGAAGCAGAAAAATGCAGAAACTTAACAACTAACTAAGAGATTTTTCAATGCAACAAAAACAAATGAAGAGGAAGAGATTTCTATTTTGGATAACCAGTTTTGCATCATGGAAAACATGCTGGATGAAGTACTGGAAGCTATGAGAAGCCAGTTCTTTATACTTCCAGCCAGAATCTAGCTAGAGGCCTGAATACAGCATGTCATTTTGATTAATTGTAGGTAATGAGTGGTTTATGAACCTAAGAATGAAAAGCATTTATTTTTATGGTATTATGGTGGTAGTGTCTTGTTTTGTTTTAAAGCTGAGAATGCGAAGCCAAACAGATGATGAAACCCCTTTATTAGCCCTTTTGTTTTACTCTAGACCATTACTGGATTATGGAGCCAAATCCCAGTCACATAGTGGCTCTGTCAGTGCAAGAGACAAGGATTCATCTCAGGAGCTCTGGGATTTTCTGGTTTTGCCTGTTGTTCTGTTTAATTCATTTTTCTGTGGCCAAAACCCCATAGACCCATCTAGGACGCTGTTCAAAATGCATAAAAGGAGACAGGACTATCCTGTCCCAGGAGACATCTACATCAGGGAGTTTATTAACTCTGGGGATGACTCAAAGCCTGCTGGAACCTCCAGGAATATTTCTCTTCATTTTTGCACGCTCTCAGAGCAGTTCATTAGACACTCATCTAGAAACTTGCAGCTTGAGAGCAACTATGGCAGAGAGGTCAGGGCTGGGACAAAGGGCCAGCTCGAAAGATACTCCCTAGAGTTGACACCTGGGGCCGTGCCGTGGAGTACCACTCATCCAGAACACACCCCTTGGTGCAAGTTTGGGTCTGCACACTTTCCAGACTGGGGACCTGCATTAAATCAGCAATGTGCAGACTATTGGCTTTATTCTCAGAGCTATTCTTGCAGAGGTGCAGCTTTTTCCCTGTATTTTAGGACACTTGGGACAGCAAGGCAGGCTTTTCGCCATAGTGGACCTTCAATTTTAAGAAGAAATTTTAAAAATGGAGAGGGAAAAGTTGGGGGGTGAGTGGGGGGAAAGAGAACCAAAAAAGGGATCAGTGAGCGAAAGCCCTGATCTCTGGCTGTTCCCGAATGCGCCAGGAGGTGGTGCAAAGCCCCTGCTCATCCCACAGATAACACCCAAATTCCATTCTTCCGGGGACTAGTCTCCAACTTGTATTACCCAGGAAAAATACCAGAGATTTAACTCTCTGCAGCATGATTTTAAAAGTCTAGCTTTATATTTTGGTATATATTTTATATACATATTTTTGGTATATATTTTATATACGTATTTTTGGTATATATTTAAGGCTGACAATACTAACTCTGCAAAAGGAAGAAAATACAAGGGAAATTCATACTACTGCTGCTATTATATTATTGCTGTAATAGTGGTAATAAAATAAATACTTCTAAAGTGTTATGCTTATAGAACAACAGTGCTTCCTGTGCAAAATGCAGATAAAAATGTGATAAGATGTCAGATTCTTTATGCTTGGTCTTTTCCCATTTTGTACAATTGCTTTTTCTAAACTTTTCCCTAAAATGATGCTTAAAAGATATTATGCTGAGTAAGAATAAATAGATTTTCATAAACCATTGATTTGATATCTATTAATCATCAACAAATTAAAAGTTATGGCATGCAAGTGTGTTGGCAGTTATCTCTTACTCAAATCAGGAGCTGTTAAATGCTTTTTCTCTTTCCCCTTACGGAAACACTGTCAGTGAGCAATAAGTAGTTTGTAAGTACATTTTATGGACTTTGGTGGTAATTTAACAAAACAACCAATTTGTCTTTGTGACAAAACTGTGTAAAACATGACTTGATTGCTGAATTACTGAAACATTAGCAGACCGAATGCATCCATTTCAGGTAAATAGAAGTTTTCATTTCATTATTTTAAACCTCAGCGTACGATCATGAAACTGCCAAATGAGAACTGGTTCTATACTGCATGAAAAAAAATATTACACGGGCACAAGTTCTAGCCTCAGTTTATTGTTCTTCATATTACAGAAGTTCTGGGTTAGTTTTTTTTTTTGTTTGTTTTTTTTTAAGAACAAGATTCTGTTAAAGCATCATTTCAGCTTCTCAATTGGCAATGATTAGCAATGCCTATGGTGGGATAGCTTAGACTGCCACTCTACAAAAAGCAGTATATTTCATCATACTGTCTCTGAAACAAAATGAAATATAAACTTTGTAGAATTTATTTTTTTTCACCTTTAAATTTTTTTCCTCTCTTGGTTAATTTTTTTTTTAATGTACATTTTACATATGTTCCAGGTACAAATGCTTGCATTTTGTTTATGAATGCAGACTTTTTCAGGCAATCTGTATATTTGTTGTAATAAGCATATCTTCTTTCAGCATATTATTAAACTACCTGTTTAAGGTGTGTAAAAAAGTAAGCTATATAAAGGTTAACAGAATATAATTAAATCTGTGCTAGCTTCTTTGCTTTTAAAAAATTATGAGAAATGTTGGATAGTTGTTGTTTTTTTTTTATCCCTATCTTAATAATAATGGATATACACACTTACTTCATATTTTGCTCTAGAGGTGAGTGTCACTTTGGAAGTGAGTAATGAGAGGAATAATGATAGAGAGCTGTGAATGGAAACATCCAAAGCATCATCCAAAAGACTCGGTAACACATTATCCTAAATTTCAAGTCAAAAATCTTTTAGAACATTGGATCCAAAACTGTGCTTCTTTAATTCAGTATAACTTCACTGAAGTTGAGGAAGCTCCACTGGCTTATATCAGCTAAGAATTATGCTATTGTTTTGAATATTTTAAATGCAAATGCTTTTCTGCAAACCTTTAAAAGTTCAGCTTTGCTTAGTCAAGAAAATTAATGTTTTGAACTGTGACTTAGAGTATTAAAAAGTCATTTCAGAATATAGCCAGATTTTCTGTTCTTGCTAATTTAACTTCCCCTTATTATCTTTAGAGAATGTCATTTTTTCAAGCATGCTAATGCAGTAAATTTTTATACCATCATTAAGGATCACGGTTTATTGGATTTCATCTGACTACTCAAGCATACATTTGTTTAGTGACACTCTAAAATACAAGACTGCACTACAAATGTCAGAAATGCTCTTTGAAAGTTTATGAGTAAAAACTTTGTTGCTTTTAAGAGAACCTGGAGACTAATGAAAACAGAAAAGTCTTACATTAACTTTTGCTGTGGTGTTAAGAGCTTCGGCTCTTGGGAGTTTTTCAAGATCGTTATGTGATAGTAACAAAAATTGTAATTAAGTTTGGGGGAAACATGTATAAGATACAGTTACAGATCAGGCAGTGTGGGTGCAGATGTATATCTATCACCCTTAAGCAATCATTTTCTTTGGCAGCCCTTGATAG
>VWYK01112615.1:0-15932 GCA_013399775.1 Semnornis frantzii | reverse complement strand
GCCTGTTTAGGCCTACCATGACGCTACTTCAAAACATAACACATAGGTTAGTTAATAGTTTCAGACTACTATGCAAAAACATCTCACTGCATGCACAAAGAATTGTGAGCATTTTTGTAGTTCAGTTTGTCATAATGCTGGGTAAACAAGTTGCCTAGTTAAATCACTTAAAGAGAACACCTATACCAACCAATTGTTATTTTAAAAGATTCTAGATCACTACTCACTGCTTCTGCCCCAAATTACAGCTGCTGTTATTTTTTCCCATGTTCTGTATATTTATTTCTTCACATTATCTTCCATTTTAAACATCCTGTCCTTCTAGTAACTGCATGAGAGAACTGTGGAACCAATAACTGATCGTAGTAGCACTGATATAATTTTCAGATTTACTTTTACAGCATAAAACCAAACCCAACCCAACCCCAAAGTGGTGTTTTAGTGATGCAGCTACTTTAAACTGTCCGACAATTCTCTTCATGTTGTTTGCTTGTGCCTATGTAGGGCAAGAGAGAGCATCTTAGAGTATTCATCTCTTTGGTTCTAAACAGTCAGTCTTGCTGTTCTCTGCAACCAAAAATAGAGAAAGCTCTCGTGTAAGTTACCAGAAAAGAACTAAATAATTTTAGGAAGCCACTGATCTATCTGCAGCCAAACTAAATTTATCTCTCTGAAAGGGTTTATCCTCAAGTCCTTCCACTACTCTGACAGAATAGCCAAGTTTTCTAAAAGCTTGTTACTTCATTCTATCCTTTGGCTCAATTTCTGATTGCTAAATTGATTTTGTAACAGAACCAAGGTGCTACGTGTTTCTTTTGCCTCTAAATGTAGTTTTTCTTTTTGGACAGATAATCCACCTAGGAGTCTGCTGTGATCATATTTTTTTTTTTTAATTTTTTTTTTTGCTACAACTGTAAGTGTTGATGGTTTTCAATTGCTAACCTTGCGACCGCACCAATTCCAGAGGAACAATGCTGGAAAGAAATGTGGTCTAAAAAAGTCACCATATAAACTACCATAAAATCCAGGTCAAACACTGTTACTGTGGACCTGCATGTTGTTTCACTGGCTGTTCACATGAACACAGACAGGATTTTTAAACAATCACTAACAAACAAACCAGCAACAAAGCAAACAAAGAAATAAAACCCCAAACAAAACCAACCAAGCAGCAGAAAAACTGCTAGTTCATTTTTTTGCTTAGATTTTTTTTTTTGTTTGGGTTTTTTTATGTTTGTTTTGTTGGTTTTGGTTTGTGGGTTTGGTTGTTGTTTTTTTTTATAATAAAATAATCTTGATCTTTTCAGTTAGTGAGCTGCCTTTTCAAAATCCAGACTCCATTTTCACATAAACATATCTCCTTCCAAAGACTTAGCTGCATCCTGGCTCCATGTCCTAAACCAACATATTAAGGTTCTTACATATAAGCTAATATTTTGTTTTCTGCATAGTAGATACTATCCTGCGGTAAACAATGTATTTAGTGCATGGTGGCTTGCACATTTTATTGTAATCCTGAAATGAATGGATCAGTTGTATGATATGGCTTTTCCTGCTTGTAATTAGGCTTCCGTTGTGTTTTGATGTACTGGAAATTCATAAGTTTTTTAAAACAGTATTTCATGAATGAAATATCATTGGCAGCTGGCCTGCCCAGTTCACGAAGGACAGGGAGCTGCTTGAAAGAGTCCAGTGCAGAGCCACAAAAATGGTTAAGGAATTTGAACATCTTTCTTATGAGGAGAAACTGAGGGTGCTGGGGCTTTTTAGCTTGGAGAGGAGGAGACTAAGGGGTGACCTGATTAATTTATAAATATGTAAGGGATGAGTGCCAGGAGGTTGGAGTCAGCCTCTTTGTGGTGATGCCCAGTGACAGGACAAGGGGCAATGGGTGGAAGTTGAGGCATAGCAGGTTTCATGTGGTCCTGAGGAAGAATTTTTTCCCTGTGAGGGTGACAGAGCACTGGAACAGGATGCCCAGGGAGGTCATGGAGTCTCCTTCTCTGGAGATATTGAAGAACTGCATGGATGCATTCCAGTGTGATCTGCTCTGGCAGGGGGGCTGGACCAGATGATCTTTCGAGGTCCCTTCCAGCCCTTGACATTCTATGATTCTATGATTCATGAAATATTGTTTTTAAAAAGTTTGTGAATTCGATGGCAAAAAGTTGGTCTTTATTACTAGTAATATAAATACTTCAGTGAATAAAATAAGATTGATCTTTAAATGCTTGTCATTTCATTTAATGTTATCAACAAGGCACAATTTCAGTCCACATCTCCTTCTCATAAAATTGTTTCTACAAATGCTTTTGTATGGTTTTAAATGTCCTTTCCATTACACTTTGATTTTGACTTCCATATGCATAAGTGCATTGCAATAATAAAAAGTCAGCTGTCAGTGCTTCCACATTTTAATTTCAACTTTTTAATGAATAGCTCAATAAACATGTAAATGCCTCCCATATTATTTACATTTATAGTAAACATACCAATCATATTTGAAGTCTAGCCTTATACTCAAGGTTTATTCATCAGTATAGATCTCTTCATATAGGCTGATTACCATTATGGCTGTTCTCATTTACAGCAGAGCATCGTTCCCTCAAGCACTTTTAAACACAACTACTTGCACCAATACTCAAGTGGTCCATAGCGCTTTGCATTCTGCATTAAAAAATATAAATAAAAAAAAAATCAATAGTGAAATTCAGTCTTTATGGCAAATAAATTATTTTGCCACAGTTGAAAATAGTTCAATAATAATAATGATGTCATCACATTACAGTGAGATGCTTCCTTTGTAAAAATACCAGCAACCCACATGGAACTATGTTCACAGTATCAAAATGGTCACGATAGCGAAAGATTTGTAAGGGAGGGGATTCTCCCCGTTTACTCTGCTCTTGTCATACCCCACCTGGAGTCCTGTGTACAGTTCTGGAGCCCCCAGTACAGGAAGGACATGGAACTGTTGCAGTGGGTCCAGAGGAGGCCATGAAGACTCTCAGAGGGCTGCAGCAGCTCTGGTATGAGGGCTAAGAGTTGGGGCTCTGGAGCCTGGAGAAGAGAAGGCTTCCTGGAGGCCTTATCAGCCTCCTGTATTCAGCCTTCCAGTATCTGAAGGGGGCCTACAGGAAGGCTGGGGAGGGACTACTGACAAGGTCTTGCAATGACAGGACAAGAGGCAATGGGTTTAAACTGGCAGAGAGGAGATTTAGACTGGATGTTAGGAGGAAGTTCTTTACAGTGAGGGTGGTGAGACACTGGCACAGGTTGCCCAGGGAGGTTGTGGCTGCTCCCTCCCTGGAGGTGTTCAAGGCCAGGTTGGACGAGGCCTTGAGTGACCTGTACTAGTGGGAGGTGTCCCTGCCTATGGCAGGGGTTTGGAACTAGCTGATCCTTGAGGTCTCTTCCAAACTTACCATTCTATGATTCTACTATTCTATGATGTAAACTATTGGTTAGCTCCAAACAAAACAAAACAAATCCAAAACCAAACAATAACAACAATAAGAAAAACAGGGTAAAGCTTTTTTTCCTCTGCTTTGGAAAAACAAAATAATCCATGAAAGGGAAGATATCCTATATAGTACTTTAAAAAACATCTATGTAGGCAAATTTGGTAGGTACATGGACAGTCATAGCTCACAGATGCTGCCAGGTTTTTTTCTTCAAACAGGCCAAAATGCAAGAATGTTTGAGAACATTTTATTCTGAATCACACAAACAACAGTTATCCTTTCTTAGTTGTAGCTCCTACCAATACATAAAGTGCTGCTAAACCCTACAGTGTCCTACAGTGTGTCATCTGATAGGTTCAGAAAACAGAAGCCTGTTTATGTTGCTCACGAGAATCACCACTACCCAGAAGAGAAGACTCATACTTGTGCAGCACCCACTGTTACATAAGCAATATTAACATCAGCTGCCAAACTGGCTCTAAGTCACTGTGGTGTTTTCGCTTGTGTTCCAATATCCATGTTTATTAACAGTAACATTTTTTTCACTGTAAGTCACATCAGCTTATATTAGGGGTTCTGCAAGAACATAGACTATAAACTGTGTTATATTGACATTTATTGTCAGTTTTATTTACAGTTTTACGCATGCCATTTCAAATCCTTGGTGTATTTTATTACTTTTCTTTCCCCCCAACACAATATGTTTATGTAATGGCACAGTTGCCAAAACTATTCCTATTCTAAAAATGGGCATTTGTTCTCTTTGATTTATGCCAACCTGATATGACTGATGGAGGCTTTAGTGGCAGGTAATATTTCATATGATGTGGCGCATCTCTCATAAACACAGCACAAGTTGCCTACACATTACACACTGTCAAAAGTGCCAAATAAAATTTGCTAGACTTGTCAGTGAAGAATGAAATAAAATTCCTCAGTGATGGCAGTTCAAATATTCTATTTAGCTAGTAAGCAGCAGTTGTTTGGAAGTTATTTAGTCAGATTGCTCGTGGCATCAAGCAGAAATCTAGAAATGTTGCAGTTATTCATCAGCTTCACAGTAACATACACAAGAAACTAGAAGGCTTAATCAGCAAAGGCTTACAGCATCTGAGTGTCTTGCAGCATTCAAACTGCAGCAGTCCCACTTTAACCAATCAGCAACTATTCTCCATGCCCAGCAGTAGTTAAGAACTGGCACCAACTGATACTGTGTTTATAAATGCTTCACATTTCTTCATTGTGCAGTTAATGTCCTGATTGAGTGATGAAAGTCTGGAAACTATGAGCCTAAATACTTGATACTGTTCTCAGAAAAGTTTGTTCAAAATTATGGCACCATGCTATACTTGAAGAACAAGAAAGGGGGTTTGCCCTGAAAACTGTTTTTGTTCCAACATCTCGATGAGTACTGATGATGGTTTCCTAAGATTTAAAAGTTATGCTTGTTTAAATAAAGTTGTGTTTAAAATGGAGAAAGTCTCAAACTTGAAAAAGAGGGAGAATCATAGAATCATAGAATGGTAAGGTTGGAAGGGATCTCAAGGATCATCCAGTTCCAACCCCCTGCCATAGGCAGGGACACCTCCCACTAGCACAGGGCACTCAAGGCCTCCTCCAGCCTGGCCTTGAACACCTCCAGGGAGGGAGCAGCCACAACCTCCCTGGGCATCCTGTGCCACTGTCTCACCACCCTCATTGGAAAGAAGTTCCTCCTGACATCCAGTCCAAATCCCCCCTCTGCCAGTTTAAACTCATTGCTTCTTTTCCTGTCACTTCAAGACCTTGTAAAATAAGTCCTCCCCAGGGAGGGATCCCAGATGGGGGGTTCAAAATAAGGAAACGGTGGAGCTTAATCACACAGTAGTTAAATGTTGGAATTAATTACCTCAAGAGTGGTGCAGATATCAACACTTTATCTAGGTTCAAAAAGTGGTTAGACAAACTCACAGAAGTATATTCTCATGTAAATGATGTCTACAAAAATACAAAAACATATTAAAGATATTGTAACAGAGAGGTATATTCAGACTCCTTTTCAACACCTTTTTAGAATGATCAGTCATCAAAAATGTTGACTCTTTCTGAAGAAAGCATTCAGTAATATTCATTTAGCAAGACACACACTGACTTAGTTTCTTGTGCTCTGAAAATTATAACTGCAGCAAAAATGTAATGAAGCATAGCTGAAGCTCTGTAATTTACTAAAATGAGTAAACAATAGTTGCAGATGGATATCATGGATTTAAGAGAAAGCTGGAAAACAGAGCATTTTATCAGTTCCTACTCATTTAAGCCATTAAGCTCCTTAGGAATAGCTATCAGTTGTGCTCATCAGTTCATGAAGGTTATCAGAACATTCTCTCAGCTGAACACTTTACAATAGTCAATGAAAATCAAGCATCACCTTCTTAAAACTTTATCCTCTTAAAGGCAATAGGCACTCACCAGAATTCAAGGCATGGAGAGTTGATACCTAAGAGTTGGTATTTTATCTTTTCTAAGTATACAACACTTGTTCTGTGCAATGGATAACACAAGTGTCTGACACATCTCAGTGCTAAACTGCCATCTGCCAGCTGCAATTCCTTCTACCTTATAAATATAAAAGAGAATGGGGGGAAAAAAAATTATCCTTCTCTTTTACAACTGCAGCAAGGCAATGGTTGACAACCCATGTGTGTTTTGTGAACATGACTGCCTTGTCAATATTTGCTAACTGTAATACACACTCTCCTGAGTCAGATATTATTGGAATATTACAGTAGAATATTTCTAACATCCTACAGTTATCTGAATATATTAAGTTTCCCTGTCACAGTCTGGATTAATTGTAATGCAAAGGCCTTATTTAACTCTGAAAGATACTTTCAGTTGCTCAACATTTTTTTTCCCCTTTCTAATAGACTTTGTGGGTTAGATGCAGAGGTGTTTTTGGAGATGTTCAGAAAGGGAGATGGACAGCATAACCACTATTCTGCTGTGTAAATAGGAGCACAACAACTAAACAAATAAACAAGATTATATTAGGAATAAACATTCTATGTTTGAAAGCCTGCTAAGAGAAAAACAGATCTTTTTGTTGTTTGTTAAAAAGAAACACTTCATCTTTTGATAATTTGCACTGAAATAAGAACTAGATATCTTTCATAGAAAGAAGCAGAAACAAATGTGCTTCCTATTACATGTGGGTTGCATCAAGAGAAGCATGGCCAGCAGAGCAACAGAGGGGATTCTGCCCCTTTACTCTGCTCTCGTCAGGCCCCATCTGGAGTACTGTGTGCAGTTCTGGAGCCCCCAGCACAGGAAGGACATGGAAGTGTTGCAGCAGGTCCAGACGAGGCTACCAAGATGATCAGAGGGTTGCAGCAGCTCTGCTATGAGGACAGGCTGAGAGAGTTGGGGCTCTTCAGTCTGGAGAAGAGAAGGTTTCCAGGAGACCTTAGAGTAGCCTTCCAATATCTGAAGAAGGCCTACAGGAAGGCTGGGGAGGGACTATTGACAAGGTCTTGTAATAGTAGGACAAGGGGCAATGAGTTTAAACCGACAGAGGTGAGATTGAAACTGAATGTTAGGAGGAAGTTCTTTGCAGTGAAGGTGGTGAGACACTGGCACAGGTTGCCCAGGGAGGTTGTGGCTGCTCCCTCCCTGGAGGTGTTCAAGGCCAGGTTGGACAAGGCCTTGAGTGACCTGTACTAGTGAGAGGTGTCCCTGCTTATGGTAGGGAGTTGGAACTGGATGATCCTTGAGGTCCCTTCCAACCTTACCATTCTATGATTTTGTGATTCTATGTTTCCTGCTGTTATTCCCTGTGGACTGAATAAAAGCAACAGATTTGTACATGAAACTAGAGGTTCTCACTTTATCCACGAAAAGAGGTGGTCTGTATGTCCTCACAGTCTCATTTTTTGTTTTGCTGGCTCATTCACTGCCTAATAAATCAAACCTCTGGAGCAAGTGACAGCACAAAATGCTTCATTTCTTGCTTGCCATGTATCCAAACAGCTACTTCATTAGCTGTCGGGATATGACAGGTCTCTGTGCTCCAGATGATATGGTTTATCCATGTCTAAATTTTTATTTTAGGGTGGTCTGCTCTTTTGGTGATGGCTGCAGGTTGACCTCCCCTTGATATGTAGACACATTCATTTCATTCAGCTCTCCTCGGCTGTCACTTTGTGATCAGAAACCACTGAGTTTGCAATATCTTCATTCACAATGACTTGCAACTTGGCTTTAAGAAGCTACCACATTGTGATAGTTATTTGCTTTGAGTAGCTCACCTAGTGAAGTTTGTAACTTCTATTCTCTTCTACAGGCTTTCTCTTTGTAGTTATATATCCACAGGTTCTATAGAACAATTAACAGTTTCTGGATTTTCTGAAAAGTGGTTGATGTTCCCTAATCCTCTCTGAGAAGGGTCTCAGGGGAGGACACAGGATGAAGCTGATCTTAGATGTGATCCTGTACAGGTACTCTAATACAATACAGTCACAGCTTTATGTTTTATATAGCCTTCCTGCATGGTCTGTGATAGTATTCAGTCTTTCCATTGACAAGCAAACAAACAGCACTATTCCATCCTCACATCATTATTGAAATCACTTTGCAAGGACAATATCTCAACCAGTACCATTCGATAGAATGAAATGAAGGAGGGAGGAGTACATTCATTTTCTTTAAGACCACATTGTAGTTGAAATATTCCAGAGTATCCCTTTTCTATTATTAAGATTATGTTCCCTCTTTCATTCTCCTTTGTCTTTAAATCTCCTTTAAAATCCTCTTATAGGTAGTTCAGTGAATAAGATTTCTGTACTTGCTATAGGTAATGGAACTCCACCAGATAGTCTATGCAAGATACTTCAACTTGTTGGTTTTTTGTTTGTTTGTTTGTTTTTTTTTTTTTTATCTGAGAGGATGGTCAAGCTGTTGAAGTCAGTGAGTGATGCTGTTTTCCAGTGCAAAATATAAAAGTGGGCAAAAATTTATCACTGCCACTACACAAGTGCTGATGAACATTCATCAGTAAAGTCAGGAAACATTTCAGAAACATTATGAAGTCTAAACAGAGCACAGCAGATTATTGAAAGGATACCAAGAGGCTCTGAGACTGTCACTCAATTGTCCTGCAAGCAGTATTTCACATTTAGTAGTAAAAGAATACACTTTAAATCATCAACTCATTATTGGAGTTCAATATTCCCATTTTGCCAGTGTATATAAATATGTCTGTGTGTTTTGGAGACAGAGAATCAAAGAGAGCTCTTACATTGGTTTTCCTAATGGGTAAGGTGAGGTATTAAAATTATCCAGTAGTGCAGATGTTCTTTTCAATAATAGTTACATATTCTGGTGCTCTGCAACAGGTCCAGATACAAACACTTATTGAAATTAAAGTAATACATCACATTGATCTAAATGACAGTGATATATCAAACTAAAAATAAATCTTTACATCTTCCTGGAAAAAGCAACAAAGCAAAGTAGAAAACACTCCTAAAGAGAAAGCATTGATCAGTATAATTTGTGGGCAGCTAATATACCTGACTTCCCAGTATAGGTTTCAAGAGGCATTTTTGGACGGATTACATGAATACAAACTGTGGTAACAGCCTAGGGGCCTTTTCAGTGCAAAGAATGTTACCATTCTTGTACTTTTTAAACTGTAAAAATGTATTTGTTTTTAAGTTTCTTTCCAATAAGCTACACATACTACAACCCATTCCAAAGATAAATCATAGAATCATAGAATGGTAAGGATGGAAGGGATCTCAAGGATCAGCTAGTTCCAACCTCCTGCCATAGGCAGGGACACCTCCCACTAGCACAGGTCACTCAAGGCCTCCTCCAACCTGGCCTTCAACAACTCCAGGGAGGGAGGAGCCACAACCTCCTTGGGCAACCTGTGCCAGTGCCTCACCACCCTCACTGCAAACAACTTCCTAATGAAGTTTGATTTCAAATATGCTGGCCAGTGGCAAACCATGTTAAGAGGAGAAAAGCTATCACCCATCTAGAGTGACAGGAGGATCTACAGCCTTAAATGTTTTGTCAAACTCACTAAATATATGCTGACAATTACTTAAGAACAATTTTAATGATATACTCCTGGGGCAGGGTGCTATTTGACTCTTCAAACAGGTCATACAGGTCATGGACCAGCCCACTCATCTTGTAAGAGCCAGTAAATATTGTTTAGCCCTCATATTCAGATAATATTGTCGACATTTCAGAAACCTGCCTTTGAGCAAATCTTACCCTTGTCTTCAAACAGCAGACACAGTGACATGAAGACTTTTGTTCTAAAACACAAGTCCATCAATGCCCAATGCACTTTGTGGTGAATTTTGCTCTTCTTCATGACAACAACTGAGTGACAAGTCTTTTGTGCATATGTAACATGTACGGACAGTACCCTGACCAGCTTGGATATCTCTGCATTCATAGTACTGTTAGGCTACAGAATGGATAGTCAATCAGTATGCCAGCAATGAGGTAGGTTAATGTTGTATGGGTGTAGTTATGACATAGATAGATAGGTATAATCACTAGCTGACAATAGACTTCCATCAAATTCTGTGGTGTAAATAATGCCCACTGAAATCCCCCCATTTTTAATTAAAAGGAAGGTTATTTTTCAATGCAGATTTTTGGGAAGGTAATTTTATATATAGATGACATATTTAATGAAACATTAGTTAATTCTGTCTAGTTGAAACAATGCTATCAACACATAAGCATGCATAACCTAATGCAAAATCTGTGCTTTGCATTTACAAAGAGTTAAGAAAATAAATCCCTTTTTTATGGTGAATCAAATCTCATTAAGAGTTAAACTGTTTACATTTGGAAACCAAGTGGACAATTTTTACATACAGATATCGTTCCTAGAATTTTTGCATCACTATGCCAACAAAACAAAGTAAATGGTACAAAGGTCTAAAGAATCTCCTTCACGTGCAGCTGTTACTACTCTGGCATTTCTAACTGTTCATAGATGTATGCTAGGTCTTGTAATGACAGGATGAGGGGCAAAGGGTTTGAACTGGCAGAGGGGAGATTTAGACTGGATGTTAGGAGGAAGTTCTTTCCAGTGAGGGTGGTGAGACACTGGCACAGGTTGCCCAGGAAGGTTGTGGCTGCTCCCTCCCTGGAGGGGTTCAAGGCCAGGGTGGACAAGGCCTTGAGTGACCTGTGCTAGTGGGAGGTGTCCCTGCCTATCGCAGGGGTTTGGAACTAGATGATCCTTGAGGTCCCTTCCAACCTTACTATTCTATGATTCTATGATTCTATGCTGTTGGGAGAAATAGTATGTAGATGCTTGAGGCTTTGTGTTCATAAATCACAGAATCATCTTAGTTGGAAAACAAACTTAGGTCGCTGAGTCCAATTGTAAACCTAAAGCCACCCAAATTCACCACTAGACTGTCCCTAGGTGTCACATGTGCAATCTTTCAAAGACCTCTAAGAATGATGACATGACCAATCTCCTGAGCAGTTTGTTTGAATGCTTACAGTGGAGAATTTTTTTTCCTAATCTATACCTGCCCTGGTGCAACTTGTGTCTGTTCGGTCTGTTACTTGGGAGAAAAGACTTACAACCACCTTGCTACAGCCTCCTTTCAAGTATGAAAATCTTTTCATCTAAATCTTCTCTAAAACATCTTCCATGAGATATTTACAGTGCAGAACATGCAGCAGAGCTTGTTTTTTTTTAACATCTTGACTTTCGTGTACCAGAGACATAGTCACACCACAGCATCACAGAATGGTAGAGGTTGGGTACTCAATTTGAATCCAGGTGTGTGGTAACATTGCAAATATTCAACATCTCTCTTCTAGATAAAGCCTCACTGCCTAATAAGCAGTTCCAGATATACTTACTTCTTATCCAGAGCACGTTTAATATTTCTCAATTACCTACTCAAATCTTTACAAAGTTTACCTAGGATTTGCCAAACATTTGAAGATGGATCTTGTTGCTACAGCCTCTGAATTATTTCTGTTAAGGAAAGGGGAACTTAACACCATAGTTCTCAATAAAGTTTTGCTGCACCTGGAGTACTGCATGCAGTTCTGGAGCCCCCAGAACAGAAAGGACGTTGAACTGTTGGAGTAGGTCCAGAGAAGGGCCACAAAGATGCTCAGAGGGCTGCAGCAGCTCTCCTATGAGGACAGGCTACAAGAGTTGGGGCTCTGCAGCCTGGAGAAGAGGTGGTTTCCAGCAGACCTTAGAGTANATTTGCTTGTATATTGTGCTGAGCTGTAAATATAGCTTCATCTCTTAACTTCCAGTCCGGCTGAGATCTAGTCTGGGTCATTTCAAAGTGTGGGGGGGCGGGGAACTCCCAAACCGTCACACGCTGGCACAGGTTGCCCATGGAGGTTGTGGCAGCTCCGCCCCTGGAGGTGTTCAAGGCCAGGCTGGATGGGGCTTTGAGTGACCTGTGCTAGTGGGAGGTGTCCCTGCCCATGGTAGGGAGTTGGAACTGAATGATCCTTGAGGTCCCTTCCAACCTTACCATTGTATGATTCTATGATTTGACATTTGACTAGAAAATTTGAGTCACCCAATCTCTTTCCTTTTTATTTTATTTTGTTGCAAGTAGCAATTAGCCAGAAGGAAAACATATGTGCATTATTTAAGGCAATTATGCTGCCAGTGTATATAATATAAAATATTCTGCAATATCTAGGCTCTCCTTTCAGTCTTCAGCATAATGTATTGGTTTCAGAACTGCCTCTTACATTGATAGATTATTTCAAAATGAATTTTAAGAGTGTTGTGTGTTGCAGGTAAGAAGAAAACCTAATTTACTTTCCCTTATCTCTGAAACTTCATGTTGCAAGCTAGTAAAAATGAAACTGTTTAATAAAGCATCTATTTCACTATTCTATTTCTCAAATAAAAATATCCACGTAGTTGATTTTTCTTTGTTTTGCAGGCCCAACTTAACTGCTAATAATAAAGGAAAATAAAAGAGTTATCTTAGAATCCCACATGTTTATTGTGATTTGGGGATTCCTAGCATCTCTTTGAGCACTGCATTTTGGCTTGTAAGAAGCCTGATATTTTATTCACTTTCATATCAGAAGCAACAATTTCTTTGCATGCTCTCCCACTTTAAAATATTTATATGTGTGTTTCTTCTTACAAACTTAGATTTGTCAATGACAGCAGAGAGACTACTGACATATGGTTAGAGAGTAGATGCCTTTTTTTTTTTAACTCAAGGTAGTAGTTAAGAATTTCCAGTAACAGCTCTGTAAATAACTTATAACTAAGAGCAGATTACTCTGCCACATCTTCCTGAGGATGTATCCTGTACAGTGACATTCACACACCCTATAAGCTCCAAAAGGATGCTATGCCATAACCCTCATGCTGTGAATAACAGAGGATTTGCTGTCTCTCTATGGATTCCCAGATGAATAGCAGGCCAGTGACATGTGAAGAGATCACCACCTTGTATCTTTCAGTTCCCTTAGAGCAGAAACTGTCAGAAAGAGTATTCCTCTCTTGCAATCTTATGTGTGACACTGTGGAATTGCTGAGCATAATAGGTTTCCTTTGGCTTGCTGATCCAACAAAAGACTGTCTATCACAATTCTATTCCATGTAATGGTTATAGGGTTCAAAGACCTCCACAGAGAAATCTGGGGTTTCATGTACTGCTTAAATCCCCGAGCTGTGGTTAGTGGAGAATAGAATAGGTCCTATTCCCCCCCTTACATTGTGTCAGAGATGGACGTAATCAAATATACCTTCATATTATCCTTTCCAGAGATAACATTGAAGCTATTAATAGCTATGTTTTACAATCCATATTTCAAAAACACCCTCTCAAAAGCAAATCTTCAAGCATGACCTTTAATTCTTCTTATACCAGCAGCAAAAGACCTTTCCAGAAATATTTTGCCCAATGGCACTCATTTTGTATTAGCCTTTGCTCATTCAAGCCTCTTGAACACGTCTGGAGGGTCCTTAAACAAATTTTTTGACACTATTGATGGAACCTTTCCGACAGCTCATTAGGCAAATGGCAGAGAATTCATGAGCTTTTCCAAACATGCCTAGAGACTTGTGTTCATCAGAGTTCAGTGCTAGCTAACAGATTGCTGCAGCTCTAATTAAACTATAAAGTAATTCTAAGCATACAACCTTTGGTAAATCAAATGCACCAGTTGATTAAAAATATTATTTCAATTGTAACAATAGTTTACCAAGAGAATATTAGGCTTGCACTTAATGAAACAAGGAACAATTTTATATCACAGAAAATCTAAAGCCAACTGGAAAAGAAAGAACATTTTAAACCAGTGACACTGTATGAAAGAGACTCTTTGTTGTGATAGAGTATTCAAACACGTTTTTAACATGAATCTCTCAATGGAATTTCTAATGAAGCACATATGATACATTTCTGATAAAATTATTATTGTTGTTAAAAGTGCTTCAGTAAAACTCCTAAGTGTGCTAGTAATTACAGTGCTTCATAGGGAGGTGATTTCCAAATCTCCAATTACAGTCAAAGGCCACCAATGTTCCCATTTAATAGCAAAAACTTGTCTTGACGTGATTTCAGTACAATCTCTATCTGTACATTTCATAGCTAATAAGAGGTGCAATCTCATTATGTACTAAAGTAGACTGGGGTGGTTGTTTTGTAAATATTTGTCACTCAAAAGAGGTTGAAGGAAGCAAAATGAATACCAACAAAGGGTTTTCAGTAAAATTTTCTACCTCAGGACAATGTTGTTATTAGCATTGAGAGTGATAACAAACTCATACTTACCCCTTGAATACCATGTTTGGTTGCATTCCTCAAATCACTTATGGGGAGACTAGTATGCCAATGGTGTACAGCAGCACAGAACTCTGCATGGAGACTACTATAACATAAACATCAAGAGCATCCACGTTTAAAAAAAAAAGAACCTGTATAAAATGCATATAGAAGTAGGCATAATAGAGAATGAAATAATGAACAGTAAACAAAGACATTGGGAGATTCTCCCTGTAGAAACTTACCTGTCTCATAGCCTGTCTGTGAAACAGCATAACCATAAACTCTGTCCCACACAGCAACTTGGCCTTTAGAGACATGCATGCACATGACAGACTGTGCAAGTCCTATTAAGAAAGAAAATACATTACTGGAGACTCCCACTTCTGTTAGAAAGAGTGGAAAAATATGTCATGTATTTTTGAGCACCCCAAACTTTAATTGTATAAGAATACAAATAAAGTTTATGATTTTCTTTCATAGAATTAGAGAATGGTAAGGTTGGAAGGGACATCAAGGAACACCCAGTTCCAACACCCTGCCATAGGCAGGGACACCTCCCACTAGGACAGGTCACTCAAGGTCTCATCCAACCTGGACTTGAACACCTCCAGGGAGGGAGCAGCCACAACCTCCCTGGGCAACCTGTACCAGTGCCTCACCACCCTCACTGGAAAGGACTGGAANAGTAAAGGGGCAGAATCCCCTCCCTTGCCCTGCCTCCCACACTGCTCTTGCTGCAGCCCAGCACACAGTTGCTGTCTGCGCTGCACTCACACTGCAGGCTCATGTGGAGCTTTTCATCAACCCAGATCCTCAGGTCCTTTTCCTCAGGGCTGCTCTCAGCCATTCACCACCCAGCCTGGATTTGTGCTTGGGATTGTGCCTATCCAGGTGCAGGACCTTGCACTGTTTCTCCGTTTCTTTTCTCCTCCTCCAGTAACAGGATAGCCTAACAAGAGTGATGCCATGAAGCAAGTAGCAGAATTTAGACACTTTCTGCACCAGTGCCTCTCTCTTGAGGACTCAATGAATTAGGGTCTCATCGACTCCCAAGTATGAAGATACAGAGGGTGACTGATGATGCATCACCTAACGGCTGGCAGTAGCATCTATAAGCAGCTGATGTGGAGAATGGTTTTGCCTTATCACAGTAGTAATGAAATCTACAGGATTAGACTTCTGTGTGTCTCCTGTGCAAAGCTTCAAAGCCAAACTTCTATCTCCTATGTATGCATCAATGAACACAATGGAAAGCACATTTTACCTTCCAAAAGCTCCTGATACAGCAACTTTGAGACAGAGAGCTGCTCTTACATAGCTAATGCATGGCACAAATGCCAGCTGCTCAGCAGTACATGCTTCAGGTAACTAGTGAAATCCATATTCTCAGCCATTAATCCAGTGAAGAAGCTGACAAAGAAATTATGTTTGTTTTAAGAGAATACTCTCTCAAAATTGATGGTTTGAAACGCATTGATCCTCAGACTTTTAAGCACATGCTTAACTTTCACTATTAGTATACCAGCCTCAATGGAACATAACTGAGGCTGTAGGCTGGAAAACTGCCTTGCTGCTGTGTATCTCTGAGCGAACAGAGGGATTAAGTCCTGAAAAGTGGTTAAGTGTAACAGTCACCACAACCCCATGAACACAAACTACATAGAATCATAGAATG
>VWYK01112590.1:3440-16435 GCA_013399775.1 Semnornis frantzii | reverse complement strand
TGCCAGTGACAATGGTCCAACTTGGAGTCTTTGGCAGAGAGCTCCAAAGGAGACTTGTGGTTGTCCGCTTGGTTTCTGGGGTCGTAGCTACAGAGGTTTAGGGGCAAATTACACCCCAACAGAGAAAGAAATACTAGCAGCCTATGAAGGAGTGAAAGCAGCCTCTGAAGTGTTTTGAACTGAGTCTCAATTGCTGTTAGCTCCTAGATTGCCAGTTCTAAACTGGATGTTCAAAGGCAAAGGTTCATCACCACATCATGCCACAGATGCAACCTGGTCTAAGTGGATGGCTTTGATAACCCAACGAGCACGAATAGGTAATCTTGATAGACCTGGTCTGGTGGAAGTGATCACCAACTGGCCGAAAGGTACAGACTGTACAACACCTCCGGAGGAGAGAGTAACCCGTGCTGAAGAAGCTCCTCCTTATGGTATGCAGTGGGCTTGGGACCTGTTCGAACTGGTCCGGACATTAAAAACATTGAACATCTTCCTTTCTCTGCCCCTTAACTATCAGTCTAAGCTATGTTCCTGTACTGGCTCTTACAGTATAATATATAGTCTTCAAATCACACGGTCCCCACAGCAATCCACAGAGTAGACGAATGCATGTAATTGAAACCTAAATTTGTTCTAAGTGGACATTTGTTGTACGTTAGTAGGATTTGTTAGATGATCTCGAGTTACCTTAAAACAAAACAAAATAAAAACCCCACAACAAAACCGAAAGACATGTCCTATACTAAAGGACAAGCGTGATGTACTGAAGCTAACAGGATGAAAAGTATACGCATACAGCTACCATACCATAACATTCCAGAGTACAACACCCCAATTTTCCTCTACACGGAGAATATATCTTCAGTTAAGCAAAACACAAACATGCACACATTCTCACAAGGACGTAATAAAAGGGACTGATACTTGATGGTAGAATGATTCTCAGCACTGTTTCTGCAAGCCCAGTGTTTACTACGGTTCATACAAAGAGCTAGGTGGCTTCTTCGCTTGACTGCTGTAAGAGCTCCCTCTGTTGTTACACAGAAAAACTACCAGAAAACAGGTTCCATTATCATCCTCTCACCTTTTTCATCTTCCCGCAGCGGATTTTCAAGTACTCCACTCTGTGAGGTGAGAATCAGCACCATTTTCTGAGATAACTTTTCATGCTTATTTTCTACGCAAGCAAGTACCATCTTATTGTAGTCCTCCAAAGTGCAGACAGTATCATTTAGGATAACCTGCTTCAATGTGTCTAAGAAAAAAAAACAAAACACAAACAAACAACATTGCATGTACAGATTCTGCATTTGCCCTCATAAGCTTTGTACTATTCATATTAAGCATACTACACAAATTATTAGCTGTCTTTATAGATGGATTATAAATCCTAAATCTGAGTAAAACAAAAAGGAAAAAAAAAAGGCTAATCAAATTGATCAAATTAAAAACTGTTAAGAAAAACAGTGTTTAATTAAAAAATCTTAAAAGTAAAAATCCCCACTTCCACTCAGAATCGGTTCTGATATCCATAAAAGCAAGAGAATGGCAGGGGAAATGCAGGCACTGAAGTCAACAGCAGTTTATTGGAGTCCAAGAGATGCACAAGAGATGCAAATAACCATCCACTGATCCAGAAAATCTAATTTTCAGGAGTATTATCTTTAAATGTATGCATTTCCCCTGACTGACTCCAGGTAGATAAGAATTAGTCTATCTGCAGAGTAGTTTCAGGACCTGGCATTTGCTGCCCCTGTGGTTTGCTGCAGCTGTGTCTAGCTCTGGGCCCTTCAATTCAAGAGAGATTTCCAGTTGAGGTACTGGAACGTGTCCAGAGAAGGGTGATGAAGCTGGTGAGGGGCCTGGAGCACAGCCCTGTGAGGAGAGACTGAGGGCGCTGGAGTTGTTTAGCCTGGAGAAGAGGTAGGCTCAGGGGTGACCTCATTGCTGTCTACAACTACCTGAAGGAAGGTTGTAGACAGGTGGGGGTTGGTCTCTTCTCCCAGGCAACCAGCAACAGAATGAGGGGACACAGTCTCAAGTTGTGCCAGGGGAGGTCTAGGCTGGATATTAGGAGGAAGTTCTTCAAGAGTGATTTGCCATTGGAATGGACTACCCAGGGAGGTGATGGAGTTGCCATCCCTGGAGGTGTTCAAGAAAAGACTGCATGAGGCACTTAGTGCCATGGTCTAGTTAATTGGATAGGGCTGGGTGATAGGTTGGACTGGCTGATCTTGGAGGTCTCTTCCAATCGGTTGATTCTATGATTCTACGTCTGCCCTTGGTTATAGTTCATGCTACTTAGAGAACTCCTGCTGCTGTGTCTGGGATTGTTAAAAAAAACACTAAAAACTTACAAACCTCACTACAAAGCAGGACTTTTGTTTATTTTTGTGTGTTCTAAGCAGTTAGTGCCGAGGTTGCAGGCTACAGGCTCTGTTGGAAACATGCACAGTGACTGAAGAGATATTTTCAGTGGCAGGATTGCCCCAAGGGCTGTTCAGCACAGTCTGAACCTGTGTGTTAAGGGCAAGCTGGATGGGTTGTCAAATGTGACACTGTGACCCTCAACTGAGTGGCAACACTGGACAACATGAGAAAGCACAGTTAAACCCACTGAAGGAAAAGCTTTGTTCAGTCTACATTACAAACACTGAGTCCAAAATAACTTAATAGGCTGAAATAGGAGTTGAATGACAATCTCAGGTCTGAAAGTTTTTACTAAATTTTTGCTGTGCTTACCTTTCTTGCTCATTTTCTCATGAAAAATGGTTCTGTTACGTGGGTTTTATGATCAGATGAGACTAAAGACAGGATTGTAGCCCACATCAATGTAACCAGTGGTTTTCTAATCCACTACTGACTGAGATGGTGAATTAATGCTGTGTTGGGACAGTTTTCCAACAGAAAGTAGTAATTATCTGAAAAATTAAATACCAAGATTACTATGTATTTGGTTACCTCTCCCTTTTATCATTATAAAAGCTCACAAAGATCTTGACTGATGTCCCCAAATGTAGGGGACAATCTAGTGACATTAAAATCTAACACTCTTTTAACTGAAAAAAAAAACCAACCAAAAACCCCATCACATATATTGTTCCCACTGCAGTTATTTTAGAAATCTGTAAAACAAGAAAATCAACAAATGCTAGAAGAGGTAATAACCTGAAAATCCTTACTTAAAATTATCCAAGAACCATGGGCTCATTGGCAAAAAAACTAAGATTTTTTTAACAGTTGTACAAAAAGTAATTCCTCATTTCATTAGAGCATGCCTTCTTTTTTTTTTTTTAAACTCTTTTTTTTTTTCATAAGAACTGGAATAATTTCCTTAAGCAGATGATTAAGAAACAGTTTCTGCAGCATTAGTTAAACTTTTCCCATCAGTGCCTTCCAAAGCTACTAAACAGGAATAAAAGACACCATCTCAAAGACCAAACTCTTAGTCCACTATTGCTGATTGTCTAGTCTCATACTCTCCTTCTTGATTGTTACATTACATTTTTAATGACATTACTTTTTTTTTTTTTTTAACTTTTTTTTTTCTTTCTATTTTTCATGATTGGAGAGAGAAAATCCTGCAGGGTGACCATCTTGTCCAATTTTGGCCTGACAAAACCAGCATTTGCAACAAAGCACTACCAAATCTGTGGTTACGTGGAAAGATGTCTGTGATAAGCAGTTACCCAACTCCAGTAATCTTCACCATAGTATCAACAGAATCTATGTAACTGGTTAACCTACAGAACCTCAATCGACAAGATGAAAAAAGAAACTTTATATGGCATAAGGAACACATCTAAATGAGAGATACTTGCAGACATGGCCTTGCACCTGAGCTCCACCTTTTCTCTCATTGCTTCATCTGTATCTTGCAACGTCAGTTAAGTGCAGATCTTGTTCTTAGTATTATTCTGCCAAGGATATTTTTCCCTCTTGTTTTTTTTCAGCTCTATCACCCGTTTGTCATAACTGAGACAGACACATTCAGTATCTTGAACTGCCTCCACAGGGCTGGACCAAGGGCAGGGCACCGATTTCTTCCACTTTAGGCTGCAGCGCAGACTTGTGGAAGCATAGCTAACTGAAAAAAACCCCACGACTATTCCCAGACCAAATGCCGCCACAAAACCCAGCCCTAGTGCGAAAAAATCTTCTCTGCACAGACACCTCCTCACTGCAGCGCCGGCGCGGCCGCCCTCGCCGGCCTCTCAGCGCTGACGCGAGTAGAAGCACGCTCGCGCCTCCTCCCACGGCACCGTTGGTGAGTACACTGCTCGAGGCGATCCGCAGTGCACCCTGGGAGCTGCAGTTCCGCTTCCTCGCTGCCCCGTCCCTCCTACGCCTCCCAGAAGGCTCCGCGGACGGGACTTCAGCTCCCGGCAGGCCCCAGTGCGGCCAGCGGCGGCAGGGTGAGCCGGGAGGTGTAGTCGTGCCACGCTTCCAGCCCCTCCTCTGGCGCGGGTGGAAACCCCGTGCAGGCCAGAGCCGCGCTCTTTTGGGGAGCCGCCATTCCGTGAGCAGGTCGTGGGTGAGTCTTCTCTCCTCGGCTGCATGTCTGGCCGTGCTGCCTTCCTTCCCCAGCACCAGCCCTGTCGCATCTCACTGCCTCTCTACTTCAGGTGCCTGCCTCGCCATGCAGATCTTTGTGAAAACCCTCACGGGGAAAACCATCACCCTCGAGGTGAGTCGCCGCGGATCCCTCATCTCACTGCCCCAGCGGGCGAGGGGAGGTGGGCGGGTAGCAGTCGTCGGTTTTACCTACCGAGGCGCGTACTGTGGTCCCAGAGCAGCACAGAACGGCGAGGCCTCGCCGCATCCCCGCCGTGGAGCCCCGCCTGGTCTTCCTGGGTTTTCCGTGGTGCCCCGTGTCCTGCAGGCCGCGGTGCACCGAAATAGGTTGTGTGGAGATACGCTGGCCCTGCTGCTGCGCGGGGCCTTTATGGGCCCCGCTTGCTGGGCCTGCTCGGAACTGACTGCTTCACCGGGGCGGAAAGGGCCGTGATTGCAGAGGTGGTGTGCTTGAAGCTCCTTGTGCATCTTACTGTTTTGTAGTCTAATTAAAAGGCAAAGTGGAGTTTCACTCTGTTGATTTATTTCATAATAGGTCGAGCCTTCTGATACTATAGAAAATGTAAAAGCCAAGATCCAGGATAAGGAGGGTAAGTTGAAAACTATTCTTTTCTTTGTTGCATTGGTGTGTATGGTGCATAGATGTGATGGTCTGCAGCACTTATTTTATCGTAGAATGTCGTGATTCACATTTCTGATTTAATGTTGATCTATGTCACTGTTAGGCATTCCTCCTGATCAACAGCGATTGATTTTTGCTGGCAAGCAGTTAGAAGATGGACGCACACTGTCTGACTACAACATTCAAAAAGTAAGTAAGAAAAGCTGAACAGAGCAGTGTAATATCAACTGGCTGTCAACGTCAGAATTGAATGACCTTTGTGGACAGCCCTATGAACTATTTGAAGTGGATTTGATTTAAATCAATTGATTCAGGGTTGGCACTTGTGAGTGAGGAAGTATTGGTACTAAGATTAGCACTAAGAGTTGCTGCAACCTTGCCTATGGTTTCAGATCAGAAGAAAAAAAAGCTAAACATTTATAATAGCTTCCACTTACAGAGCTTCCTTTCTGTCATTCCTGAGACTTGGCATACTGTGGTGGCCTGCTTTAGGGGTCTTGTGAAAAGTTCTGCTCACTTCTGACAGGATAAGCTGACAGGTCAGTGAGTGCCACTAGAAAGGAGGAGCAACAAATAGCTGTCAGCATGGCTGTTACATTATGAAATTCTACAATTGCACTTGAAATTGAAGAATATTGTTAAAGCAGAGTTTACAGTAATTGAATGCTGTGGGGTTTGGGATGCAGCAGTCCACTGTTTGGAGCCTGTTCCTTTGCAGAAGTACTAGTGAGTAATCCTTTTAGCTTCCTTTTGAGTCTTAGCAGCTGAGACATGTGTTCTGTAAATAAAAACGTTTAAGTGCTATTCTTGTATTGAGAATGTATTATTTCGTGTGTTTTCAAATAGGAATCAACTCTTCACCTTGTGCTGAGACTTCGTGGTGGTGCCAAGAAAAGGAAGAAGAAGTCTTACACTACTCCAAAGAAGAACAAGCATAAGAGAAAGAAGGTTAAGCTTGCTGTGCTTAAGTACTACAAGGTGTGTAGAAGTAATTGTAGGAGAAACCTAATAGAAACTTAGCTCTTACTTGTAACTAGTTTGGATGTAGCCATGCATATCTAAAGTCCCACCTATTAAGTAGAAGACAAAGCTGACTTGCACTTGCACACTTTCTGAACTTTGCCTCAAGAAGTTTGATGTAGGTAACCATCACAAAAAATACCATAGGTGCCAAAAGGTGGAGAGTTTGTATGTGAGATGTTGTGTCTTTGCCCTTCCCAGGTGGACGAGAATGGCAAGATCAGTCGTCTGCGCCGGGAGTGCCCCTCTGAGGAGTGTGGAGCTGGAGTCTTCATGGCTAGTCACTTTGACAGACACTACTGTGGGAAGTGCTGTCTGACATACTGCTTCAATAAACCAGAAGACAAGTAAATGTACTAGAAAAATAAAAATCTGAAGTTCTATATGGTTTAAGGATTTATTTCTCCTTTCTGCAGCACTGTAGTTACTCCCTGCTGATAAGCAAGAAAAATCTGAAAACTCTCGCTGCTGACTGCCAAGTAGTATGAAATAATGTAACTGTAGAACAAGCAGGAGCTGTTTTTGAAGACTGGCTTTGGTTAGTTAAGTGTCCTTCAAATGAGATAATGGGTAACAATGACAGAGAGAAAGTAACATTAGTTAACCTTGTAAGTGGTTTCTTTAAACATTAAGAGGAGTAGACATTACAGTAGTTGAAATCTGGAGAAACAGACTGAGAGGTCTAAAGTCATGTCTACCTCTGTGTTGGTGCTGGACAAAAGAGTGGTGGAGTCCTGCTAAAAAAATACAAACTGCATGCTGCAAAGTTGTACAGCAGCACTGAGGGGAAGAAAGATGGCCTAGCTGTTTGGAACCAATAGTCAGAAGCATTTATACTGTGGTAGTTTTACACACTTGGAAGAGGCTGCAGTGAATTGCAGGTCAACCCATGTTCCAATGAAGTAAGCTGGTTGCTTGACAACACTTAAAAGCAGAATGTTACAAACATCACACTACTCGTGCATCTCTGAAAGATGATTTAATGTTAAAGGAGCTCAAGACTAGCGAGGAAAATACATGTCCTTCAGTTTTAATGTATTTTAAAATCCTGGATCCCAGGAAGTTGTCTGTTCAACTTCTTTCTCTTCATAACAGATAATTTCATCTCCAATATTGAATTCTATATGCTTGTCCAAACTCAGTCCACAATCCATACCTGTTTTTACTATAGGGACATCATCTTTATGATGCTTCAGTGATGATAAAGACCCTACAAAGAGAAAGCATATCAAATAAAAGAAAGGTTTCTGACAATGGAGCATAGATGTGGTGTGGTTTGGTTTGCCCTTTTTACAGAATTAGTGTTTCACCTTGTAGCTGCAAAATGAAAGCAAAAAAATGTAATGAGGAGCACTTGTAGCTGTTGAAAGACGTCTAATTTCTTCAGGGGAATCCCGTGATGCTCCTGCTTTCCTACTAGAATTGTTTAGGAAAAAGTCTGCAAAGCATTACAGTGGCATTTTCTAGCTTTTCTCTCGTTGCAGCAACTCCACACAGGACGGTATACGATCGCGTGTATGTTTTGCACTAACTTCAGAGGGAACAAGCAGTGCCTAATGAATGCAAATGCATCATTGTAGTAATGACACTTACCTTTCCAAATAACATCTCCCTTACGGATTAACTTAAATTTCATTTTTTTGTCTAGCAGCCCCTTCTGTACTCTGCATCCAGCTACTGGAATTTTGTTCTTCCCTACCGTTACAGAGAAGGTGTCAAGAACAGAAGCTTCCCCTAAAAGAAAAAAGTGAAGTTGTGAGAAGTATAGGAGAAAAACTGGAAATAATAGAAGCAAGCTACACTCTTGCACTTTCCAAGCTTTAGAACAGAAGATAATCTACAGAGAGATATAAAATATTTGATGCAATAGGAGCACTTAACCAAAGAATAAACTTTGCACCACATTGTGAAGCAAAAAATTCACAATGAAGACTCACCTATTGTATCTTCCACCACAGATGGGGGTAGTCTACTATTTAGCTCATCTTTCAAATCTTCAATAAGTTTGTAGATGATACTGTGAAGTTTAATTTTTATTCCCTTTTTAGCAGCCATCTTTTTAATACTTTCATTGGCTTTCACACTGAATCCGAATACAACACCTGACAAACAAAGCAATTGGTAAGCAATGGCTGCAGGACATAACTCCTTAAGCAGCAAGTGAAAGCATCTGCTAGGCCTATTATGTCATGCTGAACTTGCAGCCCAGGTAGAATTAGTGGGAGAAACTGTTAACTTTCTCACTATTGCACATCAACTGCTACTAACCTGTATCGCAACAAATGACTCAGAAAAACCCTCAGAGAATGAGACCTACTCATTTCAATGAAGTTTGTCATAGTTGTAAATGGATTTTTAAACACATGCTCACCATGAAATGCTTCAGCAAGACTTAAATCAGTCTCGCTGATGTCTCCAATTCCAAAATGAATGACATCCAATTTACATTCATCATTGGCATCATAGCTATCCAGAATGTTCAGAATAGCTTCAACAGATCCATCCACATCACCTATGGGGATAAACGAAGCACTGCTTTGTGTACATCAAACACCTGGAACTAAGAGCATGGCAACTCCACACTATACCACATAAAGTCTTACACCATTCTATCATTATTACTCTATGGATGTTAAAACACATCTAACAAGTCTATTCCCAAAACAAACTGCATACAATAGGACCAGCTTTAAACTGATCAAACAAAAATGACGTTTCTGGCAACAGAAATGTCAATAGTTTAGAGCTATGCTTCAGACTGAGCATTTGGGAAGCCCAAGACAAGTAAGCAGAATAGAACACACCTTTAACAATTATTGACAGCATATTTTTGTCCATTTCTGGTCTCTCTTTAGGCTTTGAAAACATGAGATGCTTGTTGGCCTTATACAGCACTGCTTTCCGCTGTCTCCAAGTCAGATGGGCTAGCTTCTGTTGCTTCTTCTCATATTCCATCCTGTGTTCCTTTTGCTTTGCTTCAATAACTTCCACATCCCTTTTCATCCTCTCTTGCTGTTCAGCATAGGTTCTCCAAGATACAACCTCATGTGCCCTTTGCTAAGTAGAAAGACAGACATGTTGCTTTTTAAAGCACTGCATCAGAAACCTCCACATCAATGCGCTTCCATCCTTTTGTACTTTCTCTACAAGGTCACTCATTTTCTTTAACAACAGATTTTGGAGTGTAACAGCTTCCTCCCTAAGCTACAACATGACCGAAGGCCTATTTTGTGGTATCTCTGCACTGCAGAAAAGAATAAATTAGCGTTCATTCTTTCACATGGTATTTGTCCACTTCTTGCAACATCTATTTCAAGCACATCATTTTGTCAGAAACTAATTCCCAAATTAAACACTAATAATACTAAGAACTTCATTGTTCTCCAGGTAAGGTGATAGCATGATCATATAACTCTGTTGAATTCTGTGCCTTCAGAAAGAGAACACATTTAGAACACATCACACATCAGCCCAGCAGAAGCCATTCACAACAGCAATTACTGCAAACAAGGATGGAGAAGGCAGGATGAACATGAAAAGCAAAAGCATGAACCAATGGTGAGTCATCTTTAATTCCAGAGGCAGCCTGCTTCATTCATGTGATTTTAAAGCAGGTTGAGCTGTGGACACATGAAGATGAGGAGAGGACAGTCTGGTGAGGGAAAGCTGGGGACAACAGAAAATAAAGAGGCAATATGCAAATTTTTGTTCCTCTTACAGAACACCTATCTCAGATCTCTTAATATCCATGCTTGGACTTTGTCTTTCATCAGATTATCTAGGATACTTAGAATGAAATCTATCACTATTTTTATTTTATTTTGTTACGTAGCTCCTTCCCATCCACCTTACTGCATTGTAAATTTTCCATTAAACAGTTCTTTATGTACCTCAGATTCTACTTCAAGGATTTCATCTCCTGCTGAAGGGACTTCCTTCCAGCCCATGATTTCCACTGGGATGCCTGGAGAGGCTACTTCTAGAGCTTTGCCATTCTCGTCAAACATGAAACGCACTTTTGCCCAGGTCTTTCCTGCAACCAGGACACAGCCTTTTCTCAGAGTCCCTCTTTGGATGATGGCTGTAGTAACTGGACTAGCGAAGAGCAAAGAAAAAAAAAGGGACAAAACTGAAATGACTCTTCTCCCCATTTTCACTGTTACTGTAGCAAAGTAAGCACAAAACAGAATGTACTTGTGATCGATTACAGGTAGAGTATTTCTCTGACATTTTATTAGAGCACTCACAAAAATGTTCATGTGACTTGCAAAAAGTTCTAAACCTGTACTATACTCATTTCTGCAGATCAATACAAAACTGGCATTTGTGAACTGAGTAACTGAATGATCTTATATACTGACTCCATCACCAAAAAAACAGCACCCAAAACCAAACAACTTTCTAGAATTCAGTTCATGCATGTTTAAAGAGGGCAGAATACACCTTTAGAGAGAACCTCCAAAACAAGTGAAGTATTTTAAATGGTAAAATATGTTACACACAATTTGCTAAAAACAGCATACAGATTGACTAGGTAGCCTACAGAGGCTGTGAATGTCATCTCCTGGGAGGTGGTTAAAGCCAGGGTGGATGAGGCCTTGAGCAACCTGGTCTAATGGAAGGTATCCCAGCCCATGGCCAGGGGGCCAGAACCAGATGACCTTTAAGGTCCTCTCCAACTCAGACCATTATATGATTCTATGACTAGTAACTTCATCATTCCTACTTTTTAATGACATCTAAAATTACATCTCTTCTAGCATTTTGAAGTATTTCCTGTGCTTAAAATATTTCATTTCAGTGATATGATCAATTTTGCCCTATCAGTTTATAACTTTTTCCATGCCTCATAGAATAACTTTTCAATTATTTAGTTACAAAACACTGCAAAAACAGTGTTACAGTTTTAACTAAGAACAACAAAAAGTTCCATGTTAAACTTCAGTATTGAGATATTAAGCATATAAACATAAGTAACAAAACAATTCGTAACAATGCAGAGATAAAGGTGTAAAGACAGCAGACTACTTACCCTTTCCCCTTGTCTTTGCGAGACTCAATCACAGTCCCTTCTACCAGACCTGTGGGATCTGCCTTCAATTCTAACATCTCTGCTAAAGCAACAGTTGCTTCTGACAAAACCACCAGGTTTTCACCCTGTATAAACCCATATACATACGCACACAAAAAAAAAGGAATAAAAGGAAGTGCTCAAATTCTAATATACTAAAAAAGTCCAACGAGACACCTCAACAGTCAAATTGGAACCTAATGACATCTACTACCCTGTCAAGAATCCATGACATCAAAGAGACAAAACTGTTGGCCTGGTTTAATTTTGTTTGTTTTCTTCTTATTCTAATTACATTTTGGTTTTGAGAATAGATCAAATGAACCAGCTGTCACTCGACAGACTCAGATCTACAAGAATTAGAACATGTTCTATGAATGGAGAAGCAATTTTTACATATGCCTATTTTAAGTGCAAGGGTATGATCTGAAAAGGTCTTAAAACTGCCTGAAATCTTAGGAAATTACCTGGAATGCATTGAGAAAGACAGCAATAAGGCTAAGATACTGATACATCAGTTCGGACAAAGCTGCTTTGGCAATCCACCACAAAATTAAGTTTCAGATTTTAACTCAGTTTTTGGGTATCAGTTGTTTGCAAATATAAGGCAAATCTTTTAGACAGCTACAAAACTATGTTCCTGTGATTAGTCATGGGTCACAAAGTATTTATTTACCCCTGCTTTAATTTTTCTCTTCATCATTATCACCAACCTTGATTTTGCACAGATTTCATACAACAAGGAAAGAGCAATTAGGATTAACCTGACAAATACCTACCAAACTTCCAGGAAGGGAAAAAAAAAAAAAAAAAAAAGGGGTATTATTGGTTGCTGAATGTCTGAGCCTCAAAATACAACAGGAGTATGTTTAATATAATTCAGGTGATAGTTAGCAGCAGTTAGCTTATGGCAAAGTTTCAAACAGTAACAAAATAAGCATCTTATTTTCCAGCTGCCAAACAAAAACGCAATTGTATATGCATGTTAAACACCCATGATGCCATCATTTTTTCCACCAAATCTTTACCTTGAGTGCAGAAATATTTACAGCTTGAACATCACCTCCGAATTCTTCACAAATGACATCATGAGCCAGCAATTCCTTCTTTACTCTTTCAGGATCGGCTTCAGGTTTGTCACATTTATTAATAGCAAGGATAAGAGGAACTAAAAAGAGAGCAAACTTATTAGCAGCCTAAACAAAATTTGCTGCTACCTGCACAACTGCAATGAAAGGTTAGAGGATGTTATGACCACTTAGAACACATCATCAAAACACTTGGTGTCTATTCTCTGAGCAGTCATTTGAGGCCTGAGCTACCATGAGTATCCTGGAGGAGTTACCCTAATAGGGAAGGGAAAACATCCCAGAAGGAAAAATTTTTAACATATACCCAGTGAGTGCTGCTTTGGCAAATCTTAAAGCTATTGCTATTTTAATATCTTTACATATTACTGCAATAGTCAGGATGTTTTCAAACACCTTTCCTAGGGTGTTACTTTCCAAGTTTTCTGGATTCCAGTTCAAGGAGTTGAGAGGTAAGTTTTGATAAACCACTGTCCATCATATTTGAAAGGTCATGGCAGACTGGTGAAGTTCCTGCTGACTGGAGAAAGGCAAACATAACACCCATCTTCAAGAAGGGAAAAAAGGATGACCCTGGGAACTACAGACCAGTCAGTCTCACCTCTGTGCCTGGCAAGAT
>VWYK01112570.1:0-12205 GCA_013399775.1 Semnornis frantzii | reverse complement strand
CTCCAGAATTGCACACAGTACAAAAAGGAATTTTTATATTAGCTGAAAATTTTAGAATGTGCTAATTGTTGAAAACTCCCTTAAGGACCAGTAGTAAAAAACTGACCCATATCATGGTTTGAGTGATCTTCCCTATCGCAGAGATTTGTTGTGTGGTTGAATGAAACGTGGAAATCTTGTGTTTGTTTTTGTTTCTCTCTTCTCTTGCCTATCAAGAGAACAGAAGATGACAAACTAAGATGTGTGTATATATGATCTTGAGTCTGATGATGGATGTAGACTCCATCTTGAATACCACCTAAACTCCTGTCAAATTGATGTAAAGATTGTCATTGACTTTTGGGATCTGTGCATTGTGCTGCTAATGAATCATTTAGATGAATCATAAATAAAGACAGTTTAGCTAATAGTATATTCCTGGGTTAGAAGAAAAATCTAAAGTATAGAATGTAAAAGCATTAACAGTGTTGGAAAATGTTTTCTCCTATAATTGCAGCATAGGAATGATTAGTAATAACAGTATGTCAAGTGATAACATGGAGCTTTGGTTTATTTTTTTGCTTGTATTTCAGCTATGGAAAATAGCATCTTCAAAAAAAAAATCCATTATGTTCTATAGCATACAAAACAAAAACACCACATCTGAGCTGGGCAAGTGGGTTTTCCTGGGTATCTTAAGGGAAGAATTATACTTTGTGTTCTAGAAGTTATTTTATGTATAAATTATGAATAGCCTCAGCACTTTTTATTGTTCTTACCACAATAAACAATAAAGAGTGCTGTAGAGACAGACTGCTTTTAATTACTCTGAGAAAATGGGGCATAGGATGTGGTGGGATGAAACTGGATTGGTGAAGCCATGGATAAAGCCCTTGGCTTGCACAGGGGTACAGCTAGGGAAAAGGTATCAAATGTGAGAAAAGATGCCCCAGGCACCTGTTCAGATCAAGGAGTTGTCATAACTTCTGAGCTTTCCACGTTATATTTCTTGCTTTGCCATTTCCAAAATGGTTTTACACAGTGTAATTTATAAAGAGAGGGGTTTATATATTTGCCATCTGAACCTGTCTATGAAAACATACCTTCGTTTCAGTCTTTGACAGTATCCTTTGAAAAGTTCAGAACCTGGCTAAAATTCTCACATGTGGCCTCTATGGACTCAGGGTGTGTTCATGTGTATGTGCATACATTACATAAAATATACATGGTAGAATATGGAACCACTGTTATGATCTAAACTGACCTTTAAGTATCCTGCCCTACTGCTCTGAAGTCATTTGTGTGCCACTCATTATTGCTATTTGACATTTTAAAAATGGCCTGAGAACTGAATAGTGAAAAGGCAGTTAGACCACTGAAGGAAAAAAAAAACACCAAATCTTGTCATTCATTCTGAGCAGTAAACTCTAATTTCTGGGATTAGTTTCAAAGGAAGTAGACAGGTTTCTATGAAATAAACCTATCATTTATGCATTTAACAAAATCGGAGATCTCTGATTTGGAGAGTACATTAAGAAAAATATTCTGGATTATTCATGAAATTCTGAAAATTCTTGCCTTAATGTTATCAGAAACAGCTGCAGCGTGATACAATTCCAGTTCTACCATAAATGTAGTTTAGGAGTTGGTGATACATGCATACATGTATACAGAAATACACATGCATGCATACATTCCAGGTACTGCTCTAAACCCACACTTCTGTGCAGGATATTACATATTGCTTCAGCACTTGTAAATGCTGCAGGAAAAGCAGTGTGGGCAGCAGGGCAAGGGAGGGGATTGTGTCCCTTTGCTCTGCTCTCCTCAGACCCCAGCTGCAGTCCTGGGTGCAGTTCCAGAGCCCCCAGCACAGGAAGGACATGGAAGTGTTGGAGGCAGTGCAGAGGAGGCCAGCAAGATGGTGAGAGGGCTGCAGCAGCTCTGCTGTGAGGACAGGCTGAGAGAGTGGGGGCTCTGCAGCCTGCAGAGGAGAAGGCTTCCAGGAGACCTTGGATTGGCTTTCCAGTATCTGAAGGGCGTTGCAAGAGGGTTGGAGAGGGACTATTGACAAGGTCTTGTTATGACAGGATGAGGAGTGATTGGTTTGAAGTGGCAGAGGGGAGATTGATACTGGATACTTGAAGTTGTTTGGAGTGAGGGTGGCGAGACACTGGCACAGGTTGCCCAGGGAGGTTGTGGAGCACAGAGTCACAAAACTTGATTGAAGATCACATTCTGTGCTCCATAACCTCCCTGAAGGTGTTCAGGACCAGGTTGGATGAGTCCTGGAGGGACCTGTTCTAGTATAAGGTGTCCCTGCCGATGGCAGGGGGTTCAAACTGGATGGTCTTTGAGGTCCCTTCCAACTTAACTCTGATTCTATGCCTGTGAGTACAGTGGTTACACTGGAGCATGAGATCATGCATACTTTCTCCTCAGACAGCATAAGCACCCTGCATACACGTGCACACTTTAAAAGCACATTCCTGAGGTTGCAAAGTCAACAATCCCAGATTTATGAGGTGTTAAAATGGAGAGTGACTGTGCAGCTTTAATATATTCCACATGTGTATGTCTTATGTTATGCCTGAATTATGGCTATACAAGTCACTGCTATCTTTTGCCTTAGCAACTCCTTCCTTGTCCGAGAAAGGGCTCTGAATTGTTGTATTTGTCATACTGTGTTTAGGACAGTGCTTGGCCTGTGCTAGGAAACCTCTTTGGTATAGGTGATCCTGCTCTGGCAGGGGAGCTGGACTGGATGATGTTTGGAGGCTCCTTCCAGTCCCTAACATTCTGTGGTTCTGTGCTACGTACTTATCACGTCCAGGTCTTCAGAGAATTTGCAATTTACTTGCAGGCTTTTTGTGCCCACATCAGTATGGTTTTAGAGTTCTTAATATGGAGTAATTAATGTGGTGTCCAAAAGCAAGTGTCTTTTTTCTCAGTAATTCAGACATTAGGTGATCAGAAAATGAAATGAGACAGGAACAACTGAGAACACACAGCTGATGTACATCTATGGGAAATTAATCTCAAACAGATCTTCATGTTGTGCCTAAAGAGTAGTATCAGACTATTCTTTCTTTTAGTCCACTGCATTGGGTTTTTTTGGTTGGTTGTTTGTTTTTGTGGGTTTTGTCACTGAATGTTGATAACTATTGGTAAGGACATGGCACAGTTGTGCTGTGACAGCTCTCTCCTTGAGAAATGGGAAGTGACCATGGGAGAGAACCCTACAATCCTAGAGTTCAGTTCTCTATTTCAGAAGACACTTCTCATCTACTTTAGCTGTTGCCTGACAGCATGATAGAGGAATATGAGTCCTGCTGTCTTTGCTGTCTGTCAAGTGCTTATTTCTGCAGGTATAAGTGAGAATAGTGAGATCTTTTGGACTGCCTTGCCATGTAGAAACAGCACAGTCTATCATAATGTTGTATGGGAGTTGGAAAGAGGATACTGAGACCAGTGTTAGTGTGTTAAAATATATCAGGGATGAAAAGTCTTTAAAGTAGTCAAAAATTGGAGTGGATTTGGAAGAAAAATAGCGGTAAAAACATACGAAGGGCTTAAAATAATCTTGTAAAAGATTTTTTTTTTAATGGGAATATGGATACTATTTGGCAAGCCTTCCCTTTTAAAGACTCACTGAGGGAAAATGAGAGTAATTTGAAGCCTAAAAATCTGTTTGATATTTGTTACTCCTGCAGAACATCTTACAGAATGAGGGGAACTTCTTTATTGTAAGGGTCACAGAGCACTGGAATGGGCTCCTCAGAGAGGTTGTACAGTGTCCTTCTCTGCAGCCTTTCCAGGCCTGTCTGGATGTGTTCCTGTGTGACCTGAGCTAGATTGTCTGCTCCTGCTCTGGCAGGGGGGTTGGACTGGATGATCTCTTTGGGTCCCTTCCAACCCCTAACATCCTGTGATGCATTGTGGTTTGCTCTTGTACTGAGATGAAGCTGGGGAAACTAGATGCTGAAGAGACTCTAACAAGTAAAGGCTCTCCAGGGTTGGCACAATTGAAATTCTGGAGTCTGTGTTATATGACAAGGTGAAACAATTCAGTACAGGCTCAGAGACCTGAGAATAGGAAGTGAAGATAAAAGGCTGTCTTGAGAGGTGCTGCTGTAGCCTTAAGTACTCAGTTGCAGTCTTGTAAAGAAAGATGGACTTCTGGTGCATTTATTTGTGCATTCCAGCAGTAATCAATGTGTAGCAAAGCTATATACTACTCCTTTGTAGAAAAGCTCGTGGCCAGATGTATCTACTGCTGACTGCCTCCAGTGAAATGGAATATAAATCTCAATGCTGCTATTCACATTTGATTGTAGCTTTCTCTTCCTGAACGTGAATGTCTGTAGCATCATCAGTCTGTGTGTGAGAAAATTAACAGCACCCACTCTGCTCACTTTGTTTGTGTTTCCAGAATGCCAACATGTAGAAAATGCATTTCTTAAGAGCAGGTGTTGAACTTTGTTCTGCTTCATGATTGGAATATGTGTCTATTTGATTTTTTTTTTTTTTTTTTTGGAATATTTGTTTTTTTTTTTTTTTTTTTTTTTTTTTTTTTTTTTTTTTTTGTTTCTTGAGTCTGGTATATATATAAAAAAATACACTGCTAGCAAGACATTTACTGTGCATTCTATTCTATCCTTTTCTATGCTTTCATTTTTGCAGTAATTAATTACATATGAAGTCTTCTAAACGTCTGTTATCCATTATAAGGGTACAGTACACCTTTGTTTTCAGCTTACAGTATTCTTTGCTTCATCTATTTGTGCTCACCCTGGACATAACAAAGTATTATTGATGAGCAATTGCAGTTCAGGTTTACTGGCTACTTATAAAGTATCTTTCAGGTGACTAATTATCTATAAACAACCTATTTATCAGGGGGAGTGTCAATGGCAGCTCAGAAAAGACAAATGTAGTCAGCCCCTCAACTTTCTCTTGATGAAAACTTTTTGTACTTACCTGTGAGTGGAAGTTTCCTTACTGAGAAGGGGAGTTTAACAATTTAGAGATTATCTGTCTTCTGTTTGGACCAGTGGAAAACTGAAGGATGCATCTGAGAGAAAATCCTAAACTAGGGAGGACTCATTCTATGTTAAAGGTGATCAAATAACATGATGAGGAACTGGAGGCAGAGGGGGAAGCAGGATGTGGACTCTTATCTAACAATGTCAGAGAATATGCATCTTGGCATTATGGTGTCTCACTATACACTGACCATAATCACTGTTCTTACCAAATCACAGTCTTCTCTTAGTCTTCCTCAAGCATAGATGGAGGTGCAAAAGACCTGTCACCTTTAGAGACATGTTTGCTGCTGTTTCACACAACCACACAAAGGGAAAACCTGTTAGAGAGGTGCTGTAGAGGTAATAGAAGCAAAACTACAGAGGCCTAAGTGTATGAGGGCAAAGGGATGAGAAGATGCTAAGTTCACTACTTCATCATCCGGTCACCTTACATGAAGAAAGTGCAATAGTAATAGGCACAGGAAGTAAAGCAAAAGGGGAAAAGAGCAAGTATTGATTAGAGCAACAAAAGGAGCAAAACAAGGTAACTGTACAAAATAGTTTCATCCGTTCCTTGTCAAAATAACATTATTTTAACTGTTATTGGTCACAAATCTATTGCATGGTAGCATTAGAAGTGTGCTTACATACACGTAGAATCACAGAATGGTTTAGGATTGAAGGGACCTCAAAGCTCATCCAGTTCCAACCCCCCACCATAGGCAGGGACACCTCCCACTAGCACAGGTCACTCAAGGACTCCTCCAACCTGGCCTTGAACACCTCCAGGGAGGGAGCAGCCACAACCTCCCTGGGCAACCTGTGCCAGTGTCTCACCACCCTCACTCCAAGGAACTTCCTCCTAACATCCACTTTCAATCTCTCCTCTGCCATTTTAAACCCACTGCTCCTCGTCCTGTCATTACAAGACCTTGAAAATGGTACCTCTCAAGACTTCCTGCAGACCTCCTTCAGATAGTGGAAGGCTACTGCAAGGCTCCTGGAAACCTGCTTGTGAGGAGCAGTACTGCATACACACACACATAATTGCATGCACCTTCTGTCCTAAGACACCCGAAATGGAAAAGGAGTCTTTATCGGTAGTGAAATTCATGTTCCACTCTTTACATATGCAGCTACAGTATCAGTCCTGATGTCTCTAAAACTAAGTTGGGAGCAAAAAACACAAGAGAGGAGCAGATGTCTTAAGATCAAGACTTTTCCCCTTACCATTAAAGTGTTATGAAGTCCTATCAGTAAGTTGCCCTTTTCAGCTGTACTTATGTATATTTACTGGCGTGTTAGTGGTTTTCACAGTGCTGTTCCTGCTGCTTTCCAGAGCAGCAATCCTCATTTGCCTGCCTTATCACAGAGAGAGAAGAGAATTTAAAAAACTCTCAGCACTGCTAAGGTTCATTTAGCAAACTTTGAATCCCCATTATAATTTGCCTGCTGGCTGTCTCTCTGACATACAGCACTGTATCATCCAGTTTCTAAGGGAGGAAGCATAATTGACACATTATTGAAAGCAGCAACAGAAAATGACTTAAGATCTGCGTTAAGGCTTCGAGCTCTGCTAACAACAGTTGAATATTTTCTTACAGGGTTTTCAAAAACATCTCTTGCAAATCTGGGTACTTGTGAATTCTAAACAAAATCAGTAGGAGAGCCATGAGATCTTTACCCTGTCTCATGTAATGGCTGTTGATGTGTTTTCAGTGCTGCTTTTATTGTTTAAGAATCTTCAATTTTAAGAAAGATGTTGAGGTACTTGAATGTGTGCAGAGAAGGGCAGCAAGGCTGGTGAGGGGCCTGAAGCACAGCCCTGTGAGGAGAGGCTGAGGGAGCTGAGGGTATGCAGCCTGGGGAAGAGGACACTCAGGGCAGAGCTCATTGCTCTCTGCAGCTACCTGAAGGCAGGTTGTAGCCAGGTGGGGTTGGCCTTTTCTCCCAGGCACCCAGGGACAGAACAAGATGACATAGCCTCAAGCTGTGCCAGGGCAGGTTCGGACTGGAGATGAGAAGGAAGTTCTTTACAGCAAGAGTGGCATTGGAATGGGCTACCTGGGGAGGCGATGAAGTCACAGTCCCTGGAGGTGTTTAAGAGGAGCCTGGATGAGGCACTTGGTGTCATGGGTTAGCTAATTAGAAGGATTAGGCGATAGGTTGGACTGGATGATCTTTTCCAACTTGGTTGATTCTGTGATTTATTTTGCCTGGTTGAACAATATGAGCTGGATATGTAGGTTAAAAATTCTTGCCTTTATAGTTGGTCAGATGCTGAAGAATATATGTAAGTAGTTATCCATTGATGGCAGCTGACGTATGGCTTCTGATGTAGCCAAATATAATTATATTTAACTAATGGTTCATGCAGACAGTGAAATGAAAGTAAATTTCTAGAAGCTGCAAATCAACATATTCCTTGCTCTTTCTACTTCACTTGGAGCATTTGTTTCAAAAGGAAAAAAAAAAACCCTTAACAAAAAAAAAAAAAAGACCCAGCCAACTGCTGAGCAAAATCTTTTAACTTGTATGCTTCTGACAAGCAAGCCAAGGAGCTGAAAACATTACCAACAAGGGAACCTTTGAGTTGATAATTTGTTGTGTTGAGTGCAGATAAGGAGCCAGGTTTTGATTACGTATTTTTGATGCTGGTTGAGTGTTTCTGATCTGAATAAAACAGCTTTTTAGTTGTAAAGCTGCAACACAGTTTAGTATTAAGAGTGGCTTATAAACTATATTTGAGTGTCTTGTGGGCATTCGACCGCTCTGTTTTATACATCTGATATGATACAGATTCAGACTTTTTCTTCAGCTGAACTGCTGAAAATTTTGCAATATTCTACTGCAAATTATATATCTATTGAATTATATTCAATTCTGCCTTTAACTCACACTGCTGATTGTTCCTCAACATTTCCTTCCACTTCAGTTTCCATCTCCCCTCTTAAAGCAGTTGTTGATAGGGCAAATGATGTAGTAAGTTCACGTTGAAAGCCGTACTTAGTGGGACTCCTTGGCCCATATTCATTGCAAAGCATTAAATTATTTGCAAACTGCTTTCAGTAAATGCATGTCAGGTTAAGCTGGAACCACAGGCATTCAATGAGCCTTTATTACCCTACTTATCAGTTTCTAGGCCTATTGTTTTTTTCCCAGCTATCTAAGTTTAAAATATCCTTCCTGCGCCTACTATATCCTCTTGTCATTAGCTAATGAGAATAGTCGATCCTTTTCTTTTTTATGTCTTCCCTTCATGTATCAGTAGACAATTACTTCTGTACTCAATCCTCTTTTGCTGAAATTCCTTGTTCTCTTAATCTTTCTTCATCTGCCCTGGGGCCTTTTTTTCCACCCCACATTTTTGATTCTATTCTAAACTTTCTTGGGTTTATTTTGAAATGTGTCAAGACTGTGCTGCTTCAAATGAGATCAAACCATTGCAGGGCAAAAAAACCCAGGTCACTTACTACGAATATAAGCAACGGATTTCCTTTCATATTTTTCTCTTCTGACCTGTATGATCTTCAAGTTTTATTTCTGAATCAATAGAAAGTAACTTTTTTGTTCTAGCAGCACTTCTAGCACTCATGTTGTGTAGAGAATAAATCATATGAGGAGCAACCAAGGGAGCTGGGGATGGTTAGTGTGAAACAGAGGAGGCTGAAGGGAGACCTCATCTACAGCTACCTGAAGGGATGTTGTGGAGAGGCTACTGCTGATCTCTTCTCGCAGGTAATTGGAGATGGAACAAGGGGGACTGGCCTCAAGCTGAGGCTGGGGAGGTTTAGATTGGACATTAGGAAAACGTTTTTTCCTGGAGAGAGTGGTCAGGGACTGGAATGAGCTGCCCAGGGAGCAGGGATGTGTTTAAGGTGGGCTGGATATTTTGCTTAGGGACATGGTTGGAGGTCAGTCTTGTAGAGTGGGGTTATAGGTCAGACTTGATGATCCTGAGGAGCTTTGCCAACCTGCATGTGTCTGTGATTTCTTTGCTGTTCAGACTCCAAATTAACTTACCACTTATTTATCTTCCTTCCTACATCATTTTGGATGGAAAATGGGTCAGCTTTCTTGTCTTCATCATTACTGTTTTAAACAGTCTGCCCACTGAAGTGGGTCTCAGTCTAGGAAAAGATGACTTGCAGCCCATGTGCATGTATGTGTATATCCATGTGTATATATATGCAAGTATGTGTCTCATAGATGAATGAAAATGCACAGCAGGCAGCCAAACATGCAGATGATCTTTAACCTTGTCCTTTTAAGATACTTTAGGTTTATATCATATAAATATTGAAGCTTCCACTGAGGTTAAGAGGATTTTTTTTTATGTCAAATTAGTGGAACAAAGGCAGGATGTGGGACAGTGTCATGTGGGACTTGGCAATTCTGTAGGTGCGAACTGCTGAGTGTGTGAGCACACTGTTCTGCACAGTATCAGTCTAAATAGTAAATAATAAAAACCCTCTGGTAATGTCTGTCATCTTGCAGCGTAGCAGGGACAAATCCATAAATTCTGCTTATTTAAGACTTCAGTTTACTTATCCGCTAAGAAGGATTTTTCCTTCTGACAATACTGTATGGAATCCTATCAATAGGAATGCAGGACTTGAGCTGCGTGGCAATTCCCTATTGAATTTCTCTCCCTGCTCATGTATGTAACCTGCAGAAACATGCATTAATAAAACTTGCCATGTGAACTATTCTCTCTTCCATAATCTTAAACAACAATTTTTATGGAATATGGAAATTAAGAGACTGGTTTATGTTTGCTGATGCAGAAATACCAGGGTAAGGTAGGAAGTATAACAAAGCTTACGGAAATCAATTTCAAACTTTACAGGTTTGTGGGGTTTTTTTTTTGTTTGTTTGTTTTTTCCCATTGAAAAAAAGAGATTTTAGAAGTTCTCTATCTGTATTGCTTTCTATCAGGAAAAAATAGATATAAAAATGTATACTTAAACAATATGTGGTTTTTAATCTGTGCAGAAATTATCTGCAGTTTTTTAGAGCTCTTTTTCAACTCAGCTGCTTTGAAGAGAGACTGTACCAAGACTGCTACCTCATCTCTTCTGAGGCTTGAGATTGTATTCGTGAAATACAATAGATTGCTACCCCTCTGGGAGTACAACAATAAATATTAATTTCAAAACCATATATAGGCATTTGAATCCTTACTGTTCTATAAGAATAAACAGGCCACTAAACTAGGAAGTTGAACTCCTTTCAGCTGAAGTAAAATTTGTGGTAGGTACTAGCAGCTTTGGTTTCCTCCTCTTGAGATCCTCAAGGACTTGTACATTGGAAAGGAAATCCTTGTGCCAGGCACCAAAGAAGTGTTACAGTATTTATTCTGCACCTTTTGTGTTTAAACCTCAGCTGTGCACAGATGTGATTCTGCTTTATGCAAATGGGTGTAGGCAAACTCAAAATCTTAGTTGCCACGTGTAGTGACTTTAGGGTTGTGGTTTTGTGCCAGCAGAACCTCCATTATTTGTAAAGGTGTTTAGAGAACATGCAATTAGGGCATAGGGGATATGCTGTATTAGTAAAGGTATGTTGAAATAGTGAGATACTTGAGCAAAGCAGGGGTGAGACATGAAATTGTTCAGTTGACATGTATCAAGTTAAGGGAGTATGTTGTGGTTGTTGAAATGAAAGGGAATGGTTTTCCTGGTTCTATAACACTTGCTTCTCAGATTCCCATTCTTTCTGTGACAGCTCACCACTGTTCATATGGCTTGCTGCAGATGAAGCTGTTTATTAATCCATACAATTAGCAACTATTATTTGCGTGATTTAGTTCCATCACATCCATACTTCTGAAGCTGAGCATTGCTCTATTTCTGATGCTGCACTTGCATTATGTAATTGTTTTTTTTGTTGGTTTTTAATGTGTTAACACCAATGGAAGCTTTTCTTGAACTTCTCAGGAAATAATTATATGAAATAATCAAAAAGAATAGGAAAATAGGAGTGTGGAAAGTAGAGGGTTCCTAACTGGAAGAAGGAAGCAAACAGACAGTGAGCAACTAACATTTAAATACAGTTAAACTCAAAGAAGGGTGTTAAGAGTTTACCACAGTAAAGTACCGTAATGGTTCATCAAAAATCTTCTTACTGGTTTAAAAATGTAAGCTAACAATGGCCTTGAACAAACCTTCAGCTTGTGTTTTTAAGATGAAGTCTTTTTAATTGTTAATGAAGTACATTATGTAGTGCAACTCTAAGACAAATGGGGTTTTACTACGTTGTCCTGAAATTGAGCTACAAAATAAAAGTAATATCTCTGGTATCTTTAGTTAACCCTGCCTAGAGATGTGTGCTGAATACCACTGAAAGATGTTTAACAAACCAGCCCTCATCTGCCCCTTGCTGGTGTGTCAATCTTTATAAATTATATGTTACCTTACCACGTTGCAACCATTGTTAATGTGACCTGTGATATAAGTTCTTCATTATAGCATAGAGTACATGTCTAATTATAAATACAGTGGGTTGAGTACTTGAAGAAAAATCTCCCAGGTCACAGGAAACTAAGAAGAGGTTCTAGTTGTTCAATGTGCAATACATCTAAAAGGAAAAGTTAAAGTAACAGTAGCTTTGATCAGTGCAATTTTGGTCTCACTTTTGATAAATGCATTATAACTGTTTTAAAAGAAGCCAAGAGAAAAGAAAAATAAAAAGGGAAAGAAAAACCCAAACCAAAAAAACCTGAAAGACAACAAACAAACAACCCCCCCCAAAATCCCATACATGTGAGAACTTTCCAGGATAGTAAAATTTAAATACATGGGTTTTTTTAATCTGGCTGTTGAAAGCCCTCAAACAAGGCCCCAGAGCTGGAGCAAGTTATTAATCCATCATAAACTGTCAGAATCTTGCAAAGTCCTGAACTTTGAGGCAGTTCAGACTTTCAAGTTCTACTCCACTAATGCTTAAGACAAGAAGTTTTGTACCCTGTAGAAATCCATGTACACCCAGGAAACAACCTCCAGTTCTATTGAACTGTGTGATAAGCATCTCAATATCTATCATTTTAGAAATGTTTGGACCTGAATGAATAGGTGAATGTGAGAGACTGAGGTAGCACAAAGGGAGGAACATGAGCAAGTCTTCCGGTGTGATAATCCAATGACAGCCTTTGGTGATGGAAACCTCATAAAATATTATATAATATATATAAAATATAT